>BRZM01001420.1:0-75000 GCA_033238685.1 Lates japonicus
ACACTCCCTCTCTATGCATGCTCCTCTCTGCGTTTGCTCTTTCTCATCTCTCTCTCCCTCTCTCTCTCTTCTCTCTCTCCCCTCCCCCCTTCTTCCATCTCCATCTTTGCCTTTCCTCCTCCTCCCATCCTTCCTCCAAACCTTTCTCTCTCATTCTCCATACATCACTCTCACCTCCTCCGTCCTCCTGCACCTCCCTCCCCCAACCCCCCACCCACCCATCACTGTTCCCTCTTTCCTCTTTCCTGTGGTCTTCCTCCTCTAGCTCTGCCTCCTCACTGCTCTCCATCCTTCTCACGCCTTCTCTAACAGCCAAACCCATCTTGTATTCCCTCTCTCTTTCTCTCTCTCTGTCCTGTTATCCAGAGCCCAGGGGAACGGAGAGACATCGTCACGTGTCCTCTCCTTCTTCCTCCTTTCTCCTCCCTCTCTTATCTAGCTGCAGTAGTACAGCTCTACTCTACTGCTGCTCTGGCAAGGGGAGGCTCCATCGCTCTCACAGGACTCCCTCTGTTTTTATATCTGTCTATTTAACTGTGTATCCATGCCACTTGACTATCTATCTATCTATCTATCTATAAACAAATCTTTAAAAAAAGATCTGCTACTCACCAAGAGGCAGATTGGTGAGTATGACATGACAGTTCTACTGATGGAATTAGCACAGTGGAAGTGTACGATATGTTGAATTTATCATGTGAGCCATTATAGTTAAGGCAATTTCACCCACCCTCAGTGGTTCTTCCTGGCTGTTATTAGCCAGCGACTGACGTAGAAAACTGGATAGGATACAGCGTTCCAAGATGGCACCTGATTTATTCCTATTAATGTTGTTCACTGAGTGCATATGCTAAAAAAGTTCCGCAGGCTTGTGTGTCTGATGCTCAGAAAAATATAAGAACCATTTTATATCCGTTTCTAAAATCCTGCAATACAGAGTGTGGCCCAGCGCTGTTCCTACAGGGGCTGACTTAAGACCAGCTCACTAGATTTCTTTGGGAGCTTTCAGACACATGTGAAAGCTGAGTGCTCTGGAGTTTTTCCATACATTATGTTGTATTTTCTTCCTCTCAGGGATGCTTACGCTCAAAGCTCTGTTAGCACTGTTCTGCTATTTTAAGGACCTCATGCGCATTTCCCATGAGACACTATGAGAAAACAAAGGTGATGAAAACATCGCTACATGTGAGCACATCATTAGCGCAGACCAGCTACACTTTCTACACTTTATAGCACCTGTGGTAGCAGTTAACAACTTATGAAGATGAGTGACAAGACAAACAAAGGAGGTATGAGAGTCCAGATAAAAATACATTTTGTGTCTAAAGAAATCAAAAGTCACAGATTTTAAGTATTAATAGGACTTAACACTGCTTTATCAGTACTGAAATATTGTGTATCGTTTGGGTCACAGCTGCTGCCGTGAACTAAAAAAGACATTTCTTGTTTTTGCTTTAAAAGTTTGTGCTGTTGCATATGATTCTAATAAAATTTAAAGTGAACAGAGAAGGAACAAGAGACAGTGAGAAGGATGGAGGAAACTCTGCTACCTCTCTCTCAGCCATTGCCATAACAACAAACCTGCTCCCCCATCTCTCGGAGAAGTGACATTTCACTTTGCCCTGGTTGCTGCTCCCTGCGGTGCTGCTCTAATCCAGCCTCTGAGTGTGTGTGTGTGTGTGTGTGTGTGTGTGTTCATGTCCTCATTAAAGGAGGATAGCGACTGAGGGGGAGTGGCCCTGATCACACACGCACACCTTGTCAAACCAGACCTCTGCTGTGTCTGTGTGAGCTGTGTTTGCGGAGGAAGTCACTGCATACACACACACACACACACACACACTGAGTAAGGCTTAAATGTAAAAATGCAATCTTTTGTCATATACGTATCAGCATTAATACTGATAAAACATGTGTGTGTGTGTGTGTGTGTGTGTGTGTGTGTATGTGTGTGTGTGTGTGTGTGTGTTTCTTGTATGTCTGTCTGTATTCCAGTCTTTCCTTTAACAAACACTATATCTCGTTACCATCTCCACCCATCCCCCTCTCTCACTCAGGCAGCCATATTTAGATCACACACCACATACACAAACACAGTTACAGCACCACTCTTACCACCTGCCTGCACACATACACTCACAATCAGACTCCAAAGTAAGCATTAAGTGTCTTGGTAATAGTCATTATTTTCAGTACGTACAGATTTGCAGTACAACGCTGTATGTCTGCTGTATTAGTGTGTAAGTTCATGGAGAGAAACAAAAAAACGAGTCAAATTCCTTGAATGTGTTCACATGCTCTGCAAGTAAAGCTGATTCTGATAGAACACAAAGTTTCAGCCATGACAGCAGACGATGCTTCAAATATGGATGTTGCTGGAAAGACACTACAAATTCTAAAACAAGAATGCTTCACACACATCTTTGTCCCAGCAGCACAGAAGATTTACACAATCACCACACTGATCACCAAATATGAAATAAGGTCACCATCTCCCCTTCTACTCCAGAGAAAGTGATTTTGCCGAACATTATGATATCACAGTGAGGTTGACCCTTGACCTTTGATCACCAAATTCCAATCAATTCATCCTTGTGTCCAAGTAAATGTTTGTGCCAAATTTGAAGAAATTCCCTCAAGGCATTACTGAGATATTGCATTCACAAGAATGGGACGGATGAAGAACCTGAAAGCATAATGTCTCCGGCAGAGGCATAAAAACACACAGAATTTGTAGAATGATTTGTTTCAGCTAAAGTTTATGTTCCCATGCATTCAGTTTTCCTGCTGCCAGAGGTTACTGTGCAGCAAAATGATCACAGAAATACCTGTTCAAACTTGAAATCTGTTTTCCCCCTTCAGATTAAAGAGTGAAAAGAAACCTAGTTGACACAATTAGTCTGTTTGGTCATGCGAATCTGAGTGTGTTCGAGGTTTTTGTTAATTGTGCATGTTACCCCATCCCCCCACCGCCCTCTCTGTCTAAACCCAACCGGTCGAGGCAGATGGCCGCCCACCCTGAGTCCGGTTCTGCTCGAGGTTTCTGCCTCTTAAAAGGAAGTTTTTCCTTCCCACAGTCGCCTAGTGCTTGCTCATGGTGGGAACTGTTGGGTCTCTCTATAAATGTTATAAGATAAAGAGTACGGTCTAGACCTGCTCTATATGTACAGTGCCTCGAGATAACTTTCTGCCAGAAAAAATAAAAACACACAAAAAGCTAAATTAAGTTGAACTAAAACTAAAATTAGTGATAATGTTGTAAGAAATGTAACTGTGGACTCACCCAGTGAGCACGACCACAAAGTCCATGACGTTCCAGCCGTTCCTCAGATAGGAGCCCTTATGTAACGCAAAACCCAGAGCCAGGATCTTTATCCCAGACTCAAAACAGAAGATGGCTATGAAGTAGGGCTCTGTCTCCTCCTGCAAGGGAGGGAGGCAGGAGAGGAGAGGAGAGGAGAGGAGAGGAGAGGAGAGGAGAGGACAGTGGCAAGAGAATGAGTTTTTCTTAGTTGTACCTCAAGTGCTATTCATTGACTGTATGATAAGAATGAGGATATGTGAACTACTGTGGATAAAATCACATCAGTCAATCCAAAATGTCTCATCCGAACCACAATTTTATCAAACTTCAGCCTAAAAAAATCTGATTTTTACAGTAATTAATTTCCTAGCTTTTTGGTAACTATACACAGTGGTAATAAAGGTGATAAACATGTTGCTGATAGTTTTTTTTATAGGATATGATACAAAATTTGCAGTTAAAAACAATGACTTCAGCCTTTATGAGCATGTACTGTCATTTGTTCGTGATTGTGTACTTGTGTTAATTTGTGCCGGTGTGTGCTCTGTGTGTACGTCTATGTATCCATCTGTGTGTCTATTGTACATCACTTGTCTGTGTGTTTGCAAGCCTTTGTGTATATTTCTGTCCGGTGTATACACACCGCCTCCGTCTGCATGTTTGTATACAGTGTATGTGAGTATGTTACCAGTCGTTCGGATAGAGGCGTCTTGTCTCCATCATGAAGGTGCTGTTCCAAAGCCAGGACGATGCAGTTTGCAATGATGGTGGTGAGGATCATCCATTCAAACGGAGTACAGCTGGAGTTAAGTCCAACATCACCAACATGGAGCACGCACACACACACACATACACACCTCATCACGTATGGTACACTGCACAGACCCAGCCACTACTGAGCAACTTTCACAGTGTATTTTAAAATGTCTGTGCAGTATGACGTCCTGATGGCCAGTTAACAGTCTGGCAGTCTGGAACCTTTGTGACATTTCCCTCTCTCTTGCTCTCTGTCTCTCCATATATTTCTTAAGCTCTCTAATGTCAAACTGTCCAGTGAAGGTAGAATTGCATTAAAAAATGACTGCTCCTTCATCCACAAGTTGTGACATTTTCAGAGTCGCATTAAATAATTTGTCTGGCATTCTCTTAGCCCCCAAAAGTCCACCGGATTCTTTTATGTTAAAGTTCAGAACACAATGATAAATGAATCTAAATATAGTAAGTTCAATAATAAATTTGCTTTGGTAGACACATGATAAAAAAATAGGATGTATTATTTGTTGGTCTTCTTTTTGTTTTGTGAGGTTTTTTTAATCTCTCGTTTTCCTGTGAAGCACATTGTGACTCATCTGTTTGTTTAAGGGTCTCTGTAAACACATTAACTCCACTTGAACTTTAGCTGACTTTGATTTTGCACTGTATATAAACCCTTGTTGTCCCTTTATATGTGTGTCACCAGTGTATGTGACTATTATTTCATTGGAAGTTCTTCAATATTAGTATTATTATCAGGCTCAAACACACCAGTTTATTCACACACAGACAGCCAAAAAAAGAAAGAAAGAACGTCATATTACAAATGTTCAGACAAGCAGAAATGACTGACATTATCAAATTTAAACTCAAAATGGTCAATTATTACTGATGCACATGAGAGTAAAATTCCTACACGCCACACACACATACACACACACACACACGGACTGACTCACAGAGGTCGTCTGGTGGAGCAGCCAGCTTTTCACAGTGCTCCAGCCAGTCAAGTGTGTTTGTATGTGATGTGTTGTGGTGTGTGTGTGTGTGTGTGTGTGTGTGTGTGTGTGTGTGTGTGTGTGTGTGCGCACATATGTGTGTGTGTCCATGCCTGAGTAATAGCCGCTGGAGGGGCTAAGATGACTGGATACATCCAGACAGATCAAGCCTGTGCCTAATTGGGCCAGTCATTATCCTGTTAGCCTGTATGTGTGTGTGTCTCTGTGAGTGTGTGGCGGGAGTACGTGTCTATTGTCGTGTTTACCAGATGCAACGTTGACATTGACACTATGGCCGGAGGACGGCCTCTGTGGTGTGTGTGTGTGGAGTAAGAGGCTGCTGGCTGATGTAAGAGGATCAGACAGGTCAGTCTGAGGAGTACACACTAACAAGAAGACGCTGAACTACACTACACATGCTGGCTGGCAGACTCAACACACACACACCTACTTGTGGAAGACACAGTGATGGAAACAGGCTAGAATGAACCCAAATCCACTAGAACGCCATTTAGGAGCAAAACCTGGGGCAAAATAGCATTCCAACTAAGATTTAAAAAAATGTAGATAATTTCGATAGTTTAATTTAGATAGTTTCCCTAGTGTTATTGCGTATGTATCCATTTCACACAGTTTGTAAATCGTGCTCTTGAATCAAGGATTTTCTCAGCATTCATTCAGCTTTTACATGCACATAACACTTAGACATGACTGTAGCTAAGTTACAAAACTAAAGTAAAGTCAAAACATTCAAGCCTCGAGTTTTAATGGCGAAATTATCTATTCTTTATTTAATTTTTAGGCCCATAAATTAATTACAGTGTTAGCATAACTTTGAAAGGAAAATGTTCAAATGCCATGTCATAAAATGACAGGAAAGGTGTATAAGCACCATGGCAACATCCTTAAACACCAGGTCATGTAGACCTCTGTCTTGACTTAGACTTGTGCTCAAAGACTTGAGACTCAACTTTGGAGAGCCCCAAAACAGCTGAGACTGTAGCTAAGTTGTTAGAATTAATGGACTTCATGTCAAGACTAGATATTTAGTAAATTTGACATAAGTCTTCTCCTTCTTTACTGTAATATCTGGCAGACAATACACAGCTAGCACACTGCTAACATGTTGCCCTCCTGTGGGCAGCTTCACTGTGGTCACTTTGTGGTTCTTACTGCAGGATTTTCTCTGTAATCTATTCACTTTTTACACTCCTTCTACCAATGTTTGTTTTTTCAAATCACTATATGTAACCATGGTATGAACGACTTGCTGGATTTTGTTGCAAATCAATTTACAGTAACCTTATGCAGCCCACAGATGCAGTGTGTGTGTGTGTGTGTGTGTGGACTACATGCTAGCCTGCTACACCATCTATTATTCAACAGACACACACTCTGCTGGCCTAACAACCTGCTGAAAGCAGGAGTTAGCACTCCCTCTATGTGCATGTGTGTGTGTGTACCGTCCTTCTATCTCGTTTCCACCCATTTCTTCATGTCGCTGCAGTCTCTTTCTATATCTGTCAGGATCTGTTCTGATCTGTTCTGTCTTCTGTTTTGTCTTCAACTGTTCTTTACCTTTATTGATTTTTCCTTTTCCTATTTTACTTTTTCTCCCTCTGTTTCTTTAATTTTGCATTTTTCATCTTTTATCTTCCTGTCTTCTCTCTTTTTTTGCATTATCCTTTTCTTCCTTGAGTTGACTTACTTCATTTTCTTCCCTCATCCCTTCCTGGCCTCCTCCAAAATGTATCCTCCTCACTTTTCTCCTGACTTTCTCTCCTTCTGTCTCCCACTTCATTCTATTCCTTCTTTTGAGAGGGAGAGAAAGAAAGATTAGGTGAATCAGAAACAATTAGAGAGCTGAAATTTTTGGCAACAATATTATTGGTGAGCTCTGCAAAAATGTGTGTGTGTGTTCCTCTCTCGTTAATTAAAATGGCTTTCTGATGGCCACAAACAAGCCCTGCCCTGCCAAATACACTGACCTCACTCACACACACACACACACACACACACACACACACACAGTCTCTCCTCCTTTCACTCTTTATCTCTTCTTCCCACTGCAGGCGGCTACTCAAAGCAAACAATTAAACACAACACACAAATAAAAGCATGTATGCAAACAGAATGAACGCATTCACATACACACACACATGCAAACACACATTTACTCCTAACTACCACATTTATATGTAAAGGTAGTGCTTTGGTACACACATGCACACAGAAAGCCAAGAAATGCCAACATCAGCAGCATTTTGTTGCTCCATTGCCTAATATAACACACACACACACACACACACACACACACACACACACACACACACACTGTGATTCTGCCAGGAAGTGTATTAACTTATTACACAGGAAGAGATATGACTGGTATTTGTGCACACGCTCCATTTTCAGGCAAAACGACAAGGAAGCGAGCAAATGAAGTCACTCTTCAGGCATTAAGGCTTTGGGATTCACGAGGTCTGATCTGAAACATCTTTGCCTCAGTCCCTTGGAGTCCAGTTTGACCCCGGGTCAGGGGCCCTCTGACCTGTCCTGTCCTGACTGAGTCACAGCATTGTCTCTGCTTGTTTCGGCCTGTTTGTGTACTTAATTCCTGAACACCTCCTGCAAAAGTGTCCATAGTACTTCTAAACCTCATACACTCTTATTTCAATACCTTTAACATACTTTTCAAAACCACACAAAAGAATGACAGCAAAAAAGGTTTAGCTGACAAAACATCCATGAATTTTGTAGTTCTGTCTTCCCAAATCACGATACAAGATTGTCGACGTCTGTATCACAGTTTTGGCCTCGGTTACACCCCTACTGACCAGTCCAGAACATTATAGATGTAAGTTTCTCGATGGATCTTGATGGATTTACATTTTCAGGATGCATATTTATTTTCCCCACAGTATCTCCATCACTGGTGGTGAGAGGAGTGGTAGCCTACAACTTCGAGAAGTTACTACCTCCACACAAAATGTGCCCCTAAACCTTTACAGTACAGCTGAAGTCATCCCAGCTTAGCATTGTATTGTGCATCTACTGTGGTAAAGAATTTCCTCCATGAAGACAATAAAGTATCTACCTGTTAAAAAATCCTCCTCTGTCCACACACTCCAAGCCCAAACCTCCACAAAACCACCCACACCTATTTAAATGTGCCTCAGTCTAAGTCATCCTGTGAAAAATGTCCTCGTGTACCAGTTTGCTTGTCTGTGTGTGTGGAGGCTGTGTGTGTGGTGTGTGTGTGTTCACCCAAGTGTGTTTGTGTGTGTGTGTTTTCAGCTGATGAGGCATTTTGGCATGGCGCTGAGGCTGTGCTTTAGGGGAGCCGAGCCTGATGAGGGGGAGATTTTAAATCACACCAAATGAAGCTTTATCATATAAATGAAACTGTGTAGCACTCGACTCAGCAAGAGTCAGTTCCTTTATGGGAGTGACGCAAGCGCTCGCTCTCTCTCTTTTTCCCTCCCTCTCTCCCTCTGCCTCTCTCTCTCTCTCTCACACACAAACATGCAGGGCTGAGAACATCTGCTTAATATGAACTCCATTAAGGGTTTTAAAAAGTCTGCAGGTATTCTGTACATTCACTCACTCACATTTGCTTTACCATGTGTTGAAACTGAAAGCAAAGTGTAAATTAGTGGTCAGTGTAAAAAGGCAAACAGACATAAACAGTTGCAGGCTCAATGAGAGATGAGGCAAAGACACAGCAGTGTGAATTAACGACTAACTAAACCCAGTCAAGTTATTCTGCCTGTGCTGCAATCTACGTGTGGGGGACGCTGAATGCTCTGCAACACCCTGTATAGAACAACACTACACACTGTGTTTTAGTGCAGTGCTATATCATAACTGGGTGTGGTCACAAGTACAACACACCACACATGACCACAGCCAACCACAGTGATTTATGGCTACAACAGACCCTTGGACTTTACTTTCCATCCGTACAAGATCCAGTGTGGAGTTGTTCCTCAGAATATTCCAGCTTGAGTGAAACTTAGCTGAGCTGGAAGAAAAGGATGCAAAGAATGAAGAAGACAAAATCCAATCAGATCTCTTTGGGTCCATATTAAAGTCAGTGGAAAAATATGTAACTTCTTTCTTCACCAAATGTTTTTTCTTTAGCATGTTGGCTTCTTTTATTTCTTTTTTTCCTCATAAATCCTAATTAATGAAAAACAATCTGTTAAATTTCAGTCAAAGATTCAAAGGAATGACCAGTTATAGTGAATGGTCACACAGTTAGATTTGGTTCTGCTGTTTAGGGAGCTCAACAAGGATTCTGCTGAGAGAAATAATCCTCCTTAATAAATATGTAAGAATGTAAAGCTTAGTTAAATCAACAATGTGAAATATCACAGAAAGAGGAGTGTAATCAGCAGAGTAACAGTGATCAGATTATAACGTCGATGGTGACTGCCACATAGCTGTGCGCACAACTCTGCCTGAACTATTCTTCATTTCATTTCACTTTTATATTGTCAGTCTGTGTCCTGCAGCTTTTTACAGCCGTGGCAACACCCCAGTTTTCCCAGCACGCTTAAAGTTTGGTCCTCTCCTCTCCCTCCCTCCTCTCTCACCTTCCTTCTATCTCCCTCTCCTGTTTATCCGTCCATCTGCTTCCTTCTTCCCTCTGACCCTCAGTTTGGCTGTGGACAGGCTCAGCAGGTTGAACACTCTTCTCTCTCTCGCTCGTTCACACCCTGAAATGACTGAAAATCGCTCTACATCTTTCCTTCTTCTTCATTCTTATTCAGCCATCTTGCCATCGCTCCGTCCTCTCCACCTCTACCTCCACTTCCCCTCTCTCCCTCCCATCTTGCTCCACTCGTCTCCTCCATGAACCGCTATATATAGACATGTGAAAGATAAAAGGGTGCGTCTCTCTCTCTCTCTCTCTCCCCTTCACTCTCTTTCCCCTGACCCCAGCTCTTTTTGATTTGTGGAAGAAGCTTGTTTTTTGCAGAATATCTGCTGTGCCACTTTGCAGACTGGTAATGAGACACACACACAGACACACACAGACACACATACCCGTCCATCACTCTCTTTTCTTACTGTGCTGAGCAGAGCCATTGTATCCACCATTTTCAAACCAAATGGAAACCACACACAAACACAAGTACTGACGCATAAATAAAAGGTCACACACAAACATGCATACATAAGTACGTAAACAAATTTATACACACAGAACACACACACAAACATATACAAACACACAGTAACACTTGCAACATCTTCCATGATGCAACTCGAGGAAACTGTCTCATCTCTAGGGCGGGACAGCTGCGTGTACCTACCCGCACACACACACACACACACACACTCACATCTTATAGTACGTATAACTGCTGAACCAGCTCTGATCATGGCTTCAGCTGGGCTTCTGGTTAAAACCGCCCACTTCAAAATCACAAAATGCCACGACTTCACTTCATCTTACTCCAGTGGAGTAAACACTGAAGTTATCCTGAATCACTTCTCGCCTGTTTAGTTACTTGGATACACTGTTTACAAGGCCAGAAATTACATTAGATTATATCACATCAGATCAGAGTAAATTTTATTTTAATTCTTGCCATGGGAACTGGGTAATTTGCAAAGAAATGTAGAGTGAAGAAAAAATAAGAAAACAAATGTATAAATGAAAACATCTGACAAAGAAATGAATGAAAATTAATTAGGAAATATAAGAAAATATAATGTGCAGATGCTGATGCCAAAAACTAAGTTAAAATGTAAATTCATAACACGTTGTGATCAACACAAAAGGTCCCAGTTAGTGATCAAATAAAAAGCTAATCTCCTGTCAGATTTACATATGAAACTACCAGCAGTCACCACTGCTGATTTTAACTCTGGCAGGTAACTGTGCTCGAGCAGCTTCTTTTGTAGGTCAGTCATCATCTGGAGTCCTGCTCTATTTTAACAATCTAGTCGTCTTCTGAATTATTAAACCTAGTGGCTGGTAAATTTACCAGCTGCACAGGACAAAAATGTTAGTTTCTTATTCTGACTTTTTCAAGCAGACTTGTTTATTTCTCTCCAATTGGTCACACTGTGAATCGCACTTTTGGTACTTGTTGTCCAAAAAATGGGTTTGGGGAATTTGAGCTTTTCCACTGAAATCATGTGGCAGCTTTAACAGTCCAGCAAAGAGGAATAAAATAGCCAAGAACAACAAGAATTTACTGGTTACAATCGGTTGCAGAGCTGCAGTGGTTTTAACAATGCACCACTGAGGTTTTGATTTCAACTAAACAAGACAACACCAAAATTAACAACTGGAGAATTTGGTTGTAAAACAGCAGCAGATTGCTGAACAGTAAGGAACAGGTTGACTCTTGGCTTTAACAGAGAAGCGTAAAAAAGCCACAAGCACCAGAAATAACAAATCATCAACCAGTATTGTTGTAAAGGTGATTGTTAATTAGCTTCTGTATAATGTTTCCACTACTTAAAAATGATGTACAGTGAAATACAGTGAGTTTACCTTCTTTATGATTATTATTGTCATTATTTAAAATTTGAGTATAAGATCTTGAATCAAAATCATTCTGTTTTTAAAAGCCCCCAAATCCATCCTTCATCCTAAGCTCCCACAATAACCCTGTTTCTCTTATCCAGCCAAAGGCATCGCATCTCTCCTCCATCTTTCTCCCTTAATCTTCCCTCCCTCTCTTTCTCATGCTATCCTGAGTTAAGGCCTCTTTCTCTTCCCTCTTAATCTGGACCACTTGTGCCCGAAGATACTCTTCTGCTGTTCTTTTCCATCCATACTTTCTCTCCATCCCTTTTCACTCCCTTTTCCTCCCTCTCACTCCCTCCATCATGCAATCTTAAAAAGTCAGCCCGGCCGACGGCTACAGCTCCAGCATCACTTCATCAGGATGGGGAGAAGTGAGAGGAAGAGTGAAGAGAATAAAACGAGTGAGTAAAAGACAAAAAAAAAGCAAAAAGGAGAGAAGAGGTAGGGACAAAGTAAAGGTAGAGGGGGGATGAATGAGGACAAGAGTGGGAGAAGAAGTGAAAAGAAGAAGGTGAAAGAAGAAAAATGTAGGGAAGGGGTAGAAAAAGAAGTAGAGAAAGACAGGAAAAAAAGTGAATGCAGAGGGGAGAAAAGAAAGACAGAAATAGTGGAAATGTAAGAAAGTAAGTAAGAAGGAAGTGGGTGAAGAAACTGAGAGACACCTGGAGAAAAGAGGAAATAAAAAGAAGAGAATAAAGGTAGGAACATGGGGAGGTGAAAGAACGAAGAGGAGATAGAGAAAAGTGGGGTAAACAGACCAGATGGACCAGAAAAAAACAGACAGAAGATGGAGAGAGTTGATAAAGCAGGAAAGAAGGAGGTAAAGGAAAGAAAGTGAGGGATGGAGGGTGAGAAAATAAAAATAAAAAATACTTGTAAGTAAATAAAGTAACACAGATAAAAAAGAATAAAAAGTACGCAGTGGTGGAAGAAGAGAGAGAGGTAAAGATGGAGCATATAGGAGAGAAAGGTAATTAAGGACAGAAAGAGGGGAGAGGAAAATGAAGTAAAAGGGGAGAGAATGAGGGAAGAGAAGGAAAAGATAGAGAGATGCAGGAAGAGACTGAGAAAGAGGGAGACATAGAGATGTTAAGAGGAAGAAATGGGGGAGTGACGGGGAAGAGGAGTGGAGAGGGGAGGATAAAGGGAGGCGGAGATGGATGGAAGAGGAGATGGAAGTAAAGATAGACAGAGGGGAGGAAGAGGAGGTGGAATTGCAGTATTTTTATCATTCTGAGTGAGTGGGCTCCATGAAAAGTAGGTTACTGTCAGCAGACAAGGAGCGGCTCACACACACACACACACACGGCTACATGTACCATCTCCATTTTAGTTCTGCTGAAGCAGCTGCAGTGTGTGTGTGTGTGAGAGAGAGAGAGAGACAGAGACAGAGAGAGAGAGCCTCGAGCATGCTCAGTGAGCCACCAGCTAAATTGTTGGTTCCAACATTAAAATACCAAGTGGACTGTCTAAATGGCAGCAGTGGATATTTCAGCAGGAAAAACTGAATGAGCGGCACATTATCTGCCATCAAAGGGTCCTGGTGATGCACCACTCACAAACTTATTAAAAAAGTTACAGGAGATTTCTGCAGTGACCCAAAGTCACAGATAAAATTGACAAATTGTCCACAAAAATTTACTCCTGCTGTTCCACGTTTCTGCCATTAACCAGTACGTTCAATATGCTCTAAACTCTCACAGGTGAATACACCTCCTCTGTGTCTGTGTGTTGTTTGTTTCACTATGACAGCTTAAGCTCTGTAGGTACATGTATATGATATAGGGTCCTTCATTTTATAGCTAAAGATGTCCAGTCATTACTGCAACCCGTTACACAGGTGTAGCAGGTCTTTATCTGCTGGCTCCACGCTAAGTTAGCAAACATTTGTACTTAACATGGTGGTACATTATAGTTTTGCTCAACCTTTGTTGCTGTAACTGCTGCAAGTACATACAGTATCAGAGACTGACTGTAATTGATTTTCTTAGAAAAGCTGATGCTCAGCACAGTTTCACAGAGGAACTACAACGGTATAAAAAGCAGAGGGAGACATGATGCTGACATAGCGTGCAAGTGTTAATGTGTGGCATTTAGCTGTAGTTAGCTGAAGTTGGTCTTTGGGCCTGATCTACAACCAACTTCTTCTTGTATGACTTGTATAGTTGTATGGTAACATTTTCCTTTGAGGTAAAATGGCACCAAAATAAGCAGCTGCTCTTCTTGTTTCTAGGGAGCCAACACCAAAACATTAAGTTTATCAAAGATGTTTAAGAGTAATTGGAAAAATCTGCCCTACTCACACTTACAGGCTCAAACTTTGACGGGTTGAGACTGAAAGATTCATATGCATCACTTCAGATATGACTCCTCAAAGGTAAAATCCACACATAAATTACACACACACACAGACACAGTACATGGGAGTATGTTCAGGGCTACAGGTCAGCCAGGCAGAGTCAAAGTCAATGAGATCCGATGGAATGTTAATGGAGCTGCAGTCTGAGGAATGAGCATCAAACACACACACACACACACACACATACACAAGCACATAGAGCGCTCATTCACACACACGTACATACACATACATACAGGCCTGATGTGTGAAGAGGTGGGCTAACTAACATCCCACAGAGTCCTGCCAGCTCAGCAGCCGTAAAACTGTCAAGAGAACTGATGACCGACTAGTCCGTCTTCTCTCACACACACACACACACACACACACACAACGTTCACCTTAGCCACAAATCTCTAAACATCCCCTCCTCCCCTGTCACTTGCTCAACACACTTACACACTCATGTACACACACGTGCTCACACTATACATGTGAGTGCCGTAGAACATGATGCACACTCTGAGTGCAGAGGAGTTAATGTACATGTTCGCAATAAACATACAACTGTGTGCACCAAAACCTTAAATCAGGGACACACACACACACACACACACACACACACACCCTTCAGCAGCAGGTCTCAGCATTGTAGAAAGGAGTTGTCTGATAATCAAATCCAAAAGAAGAGTATACAGTAAGAAAAACATGGACTTTGGGTGAAGGATAATGTGAATGTGGTCATCTGAGTTTTCTGCTGAACAGCCAACGCTCATTGTTGCTTAGTTATTATGCAAAAATATGTGTGTTTAAATGGATAAAACGTGCCATACTGTGCTCATATACTATAATACAACATGCTGATGTATTATATAAAGGGCCTCTTACAACATTTATCAGGCTGTGCTCTGTAGCATTTATGTTGGGAATATGAATACAACAGTACGACTAAACCATGTAAGCCTTTTTTTAGAATCTGCTCAATAGCTGGATTATAGGAGTCCATGTAAACACAGTCAATAGTGGGGATGGGATGCTCTTCGTTTTGCAGCTTTGGCTGATAAAGTGTATTTCTCTAGAACAATTCCACCTTTAAGCCTTTTTTTTTTCCTGATCCAAATTCAATCCACCAACATGTGTAAACTGCAGCTTGTTGGAGGATCTATGTGTGTCTGATACTCCGATCGATGAGATCCAGTTTCACTCAGACGGCAGTTATACAACGTGGCTGCATGTTACTAGTAGTACTACCACTACTGTTACTAGTTTGATTTCACACCTTCACAGTCACTTTCCTGTATGCTGCTTGTTTGAATCACACATCTATTCCTTTTTTTTCCTTCTTCCCTGCCATCCTTTCTCCAGACAGCTTTCTGCTCTTCCTCATTTTCTACAGTTCCTTAAATAAGAGCAACTTGTCATGTTATGTCAATAGCTTATATCCTGTATATTGTACTGCCTACATCTTTGATCGAGTGTATAGTCAATGAGTGCACAAGTGTGTGTGTGTGTGCAGATTGACTGATAAATGATGAATGTCCAGGAAATGAGGAGTTCAGCAGCGAGGAGAAGCAAACACATGACATCAGCAGCTTCTACATTAGTCACCAAATCACATCTGCAGAACAGAGCACTATCCCATTATTTAGTACACTCACACTCACACTTACACAAGTACACACTCACAAGCTCGCGCACACACAGTACCTATATACACAAGCAAGGGTGTATATGAAAACACACACTACTCACATATATGTACAGTTGGAGACAAACACAAGGAACCATAACTACAAGGTACTAAGGGTGAGGTGTGTGTGTGTGTGTGTGTGTGTGTGGTGGGGGGTGTATTGGAAGACGAGGCTGGTTGTGCTCGTGCTGCTGTGGTGACTCATCAACCCAGTGAATCACACAGAGATCTGATTTCGAAAGAGACTGCATCCACCTGACTGCTGCTTCCACGGGCAAACACACACACACACACACACACACACACACACACACACACACACACACACACACATTTAGGCACACTCACAATAAGACATGTAAAAACTACACCCACACACTTACCCACATACACTGATCAAGACAGATATATGATGTTTACTTAGACTGAAATCATTATTGTTCTGCATCTCAAATTCAGTATCCTCAAGCAAAAGTTGTGTTTTTTATGGCCTAGAAATTCAATCTGTATTTCAATCTCGTCAGAGTGGAAATGCAACTTTAACAATATTCATACAGTCACAGAATATTAAAACACTTCAATCCCAGAATAACGGTGGTCTGTAAGTGTTAATAAGCCCCATCTTTGAGACCAGGTGACCACCACAACTAGACTAAAAGAAACACGTGGTGTGTCAATATATGTAAAATATTACTGAGCAGCTACAAGAATAAATATAATGTGCAATATAAAATGTCACTAAATTCTTCACAGGCTGGAATCATATAGTAAGTAGGGAAATATGTGGTGTAGCCTTGTGTGAGACCATTATTACAATCTTTGTTTAAACATTATGAACATCATTTCAAATGATGCTTGATTGCAGTCTCAGAAAAGTTATACAAGGTGTAAAATATATAAAGGTGTAAAATCATTTTTCTTAGGTGGATTATGTCTGCTACATCTGATGGGTTTAAATAGAATTACAGAGAATTTACATTTGATTTATGTGTGTTTTATTTTGGAATATTCCCTTTATTATTCAGTGTTCACATGATATTTTATACAACTAGTCTTCTGTCTGACCTGCTGTTTGAAAATCACTTAATGTAGCTTTAAAGTGGCACTAAATGGGAATCACTTGCTATTTCTGACCACAAAACAAAAAAATATCACTGTTCTATCATTTGTTTCAACACAAAAGTAATGTGTAAATATAAAAACAAAACTTAAAAATAGAGGTGATTTTTTTTTACATTTTCAGCAAAGAAAATTGAAAAAGACATTTCCAAACAGATGTTCAGTGGAAGATTGGAAACTTTAATGCACAAGATTTAAAAAGGCTAGTACCAGTCTTGGATAGTGACACTTTAAAACACACTGTAGGCAGGTTAAGTGCTGTCAAAAATGTGTACGAACTTTACGACTGTGGCTAATTTTGCATATCCCCATTCAATTGATTCCTCCTTTATTCTTGTGAATTTCATTTAGTCATGTAATGCGATAATACGGTGAACTCTTTGCTTCTAATTGTGCCTGTTCATGTTATCTGGTGTTTCATTGTGTTCTACTGTGTTTTTATATTGTGTTTCTATTGTAAACCCTTTCTGCAAACAAAATCCCTCTTAGGATTTGACCATGTTAAAACTGAGCTGAATTGTGCCCGCAGATAAAGTCGGGGAGCCTTAAAAACTTTAATAAGGAGACGACAGCCGGTTATTCTGCCTCCTTGTCCTCCTTTAACACTAAATCCGTATTACACTGTGGATAAGTCTGCAGCAGAAAAGAAGCCTAACTTTAGCTCGCTCGCTGTCCCCGATGATTTTAACTTCAGCTTCAAGGGATTTCAGAGTGTACTGATCTCCACGCAAAACCTTTCAATTACCAGGTGAGCTCAAAGTGAGGAATACCTGTCTGCCTTCCTGGAAGCGTTTCAGAGCAGGAGACGAGTGCAGGGATGTGTGGTTCAAATAATTAGCCCAATACCAGAGTCCCCTGTCGCCAAATAGTTAATTAAAAGCTCACCCAGTGTGTGTATACTAGTGTGTGTGTGTGTGTGTGTGTGTGTCCAGAGGATTAAAGACTGTAATTATAATTATGTCCTCTCCTCTCTGTCTCTTTTTTTCACCTTCTTCCACATACTCTCTTGGTATTTTTTTCTCTCTTGCACATACACTCCCCACTCTGGACCACCATGGTCAAAATCAGTGGTGGTTTTCTTCCAATTTTTCATGCCAACTTTTAAATAGTCACACTAACAGAAGGCGAGGTCTCCCTGTCACTGTAATGAGTCACGTTTTCTGTCTGCAGCTCCTATTGCTCATGTTCTGCATTGACTCTCTTAGAACAACTGAAAAATGTAAAATGTTTAGTTGGTAGAATTAACAATGAAACAAGTGTGAGTAGGGAGATGTGACATAAAACTAGATATAATCAGTGTTTTAATCAGTGAATTCTTTAAATTGCTTTAATGTTGACTTTATTGCAACTGTGCAGAGCTGTTAGCATTTTCTCTTTTTATTCAGGGTTTTATGCAGGGAAGATCTAAAATAGCTTTCCATAAGGTACTGTCCACCAGGAATACGGTACAGTTGTCATGGTAACAATACTCCTGGTCCAGCTAATCCAAATCTTGATTGCAATCCAAACTGTTACTGTTGTTGTTTTCTATAAATCTGGTGAAAGAGACAAAAGGAGCCAAACTGGACTGAGGAGAAGAAATGTGTTTGTTTGATTGCATTAATACGCCTCAATACAACAGATACTGCAAAGTAAATACGATCTGTATCATTCTGTCTGACGCAGCAAATGTGGAAGAATATTTAAGGGACAACACATCCACATTTTGGGAAAACATTAAGGGAATTAATGAGGAAAATATTTCTTGAAATGCTTTGCGTAACTTGGTGCTGCTATAAAGGGTGCATCACAGTTAAGAATATACTGGAATATAGTGTTCCAGCTGAGTGAAATGAACAGTCAATTTCTTTCTTTTCAGACTCCTCCACCAGTCATATCTATCTTCTTCTCTATCCGTCCTCTCTACTGTAGCACCCCGAGCACTCTGCAGCGCTGTGATTGGAGGAGCTCTGGCAGGCTTTAATGACACTGACATCTCCTCCTCTCTGGTTCAAACAGACGACCTTTGACCCCCAGATCTGAGGCCGGTATTGATGCTGCGACCCCGGCTAATGTAGCAGGCCTGCTGATAGACTGAGATAAGAGCCTGTGTGTGCAGACACTGCTAAGACTGTCCATATGTGGAACATAGTGATAGGGTTTTGTAGTGGTGTGTTCATGAAATATTAAGATTTTTTTATTTTCTTCCTCCTTGCTTTACTACTAAACTGGACCTATTGTATATGAGTGGACGAAGACAAGAGCAGTGTTGAATCCTAACAAACTGAGATTCTGCTTTGTGTTGTGGTTGGCAATATCAGAGAGACATTTGTTTGACATCTCCTTCCCCTCCTGACCTCAGAGATCACCCGTTTGGGGTCAAGAGGGCGTTATCTAACAAACAGCTGCTGATGCTGAACACGCCTCCTCCTCCGTTTTCCCCTCCCTTTCTCTTTCAGGCTTCCTCCCACTTCTAATTGGACTGATAGTTTGTTCTGTAATTTATCTCTAAGACTATGATGGCTGATAGCCACTATCATTGAACCAGAATATACTTTTTATCAGTTCAATTACTCAGGAATGGAAGGCTATCCATCAACATATAATAACATCTATCCTTGGACCTTAAAGAGGGATAAGGAAAAACTCTTTTCAGCAAAGTTGCTGTGCCCTGAAATGAAGTAACTACTGTTATTATTACTGATTGAAATGATGGACAAACCAGCACTATCCTTTAAAGTCTGAACAGAAAAAAGAACACCCCCTTTAGGTTTTACAGCTGTGGTCAGTAAGATACAACAACACCAGCCAGTATTTAACTAAAAGCCAAAATCAGCCCACTATATTGGCAAACCAGTATATTGGTCTAACCCCATCACACACCATAAAATCAACCCTGAAAGTCCTGACTAGACTTTACCTAATTAAAGTGTCATGTCACTTATCCATCTGTCCCCCTCTCCTCTGTCACAGCACGACTCCTCTCCTCTCAGTTATCCACTCATCCTCTTCAGCATCTTTGCCTCGGGCCCCGTTGATTGACAGCCCTGCTGACCCCAGGGCCCACCCTCTCAGAGTGACAGGGCCAATCCCCTGGCTTGGCCAAGTGACACACTAACGTGGCAGACTGGTTGGCAGGCTGATTGGCAGGCCGCTGATGCTGCAGCATCCCAGTCAGCTCAACCAGACTCTAGCCTGGCACTCTGTTTAGTGCGCACAACGCTGACCAAACGCCTGCTCACACTGAAAGAGGTACACTCCTCTCTCTCTTTCTTTTTGCACATTTTCAAGATTAAAGGTTAATGAGAAGAGGATGCAGTCTTTTTCTCAATTTCACTACTTGTGGAATAAGATTTTTGGAGTGCATACACCCAAACTGCAAGGAGGTTATATTTAAACCCTAATTACTTATCTGTTAATTTGCATGCCTTTGGCCCAAGGATACGTTGATGTGATCTTGGTGATGATCTGGGTGATTTCTAATTCCCATCACCATTAAGGATTTTTTTACTCCTTTCTTGTAATGCTGCAACATATTTTTATGACCATTAACTCCACTTTTTAAATATCCTAAATGCACAATTTTTATACCTTATTTTGGAGAAAGAATCTATTTTCATGGCAGTATTACAAACCTCCACTGTCAGATAACAGCTAAATTTTTACCACACCTTAATTACATTTTGCCTCAGGTTTGAGGGAACAGGTAACAGGGAACAAACAATACTGTATTAACCTGTGAAATAATCAAAGTGATTGTAAGAAAATGTCTATGATAGTTCTGAGTGTTGAAGGAGATTTTAATTCCACTGAATGATCTCTTGATATCAGCACAGGACCTGTCCTACAGATACAGGATGCTGGTTCAGTCTCATCTCCACCACAAGGCATCAATTCTTCTTAAGTGTCCTTGAGCAAGACACTGAATCTCTGCCAGGCGTTCAGTAACTTTGACCTACCAAACCTGGATTCTTCAATTAATTAAAATTTGAAAGTCCACTCTTTGCATAATTTGCTCAATTCACTGACAACATAGTGCCTACTGAGAATTAAGAAAGAGATTTTCAGTTGCCAAAAATGTGGTGTGATAATCATATGCCTTCTTTCCTGTCTTGTAATGCATCGTATATACTGTATAATCACGTAATATGTACTACAACTTCAAAGCTTTCAGTAGTTAAAATCCATATAACCAGGTCTTAAATTACTGCTGTAATGTCAACTATTGACTGCAAATGAAATTAAGTTGATATCATCCCCTTCTAAACTGGCATAATCGGTTGCATTAACAATATAGCTAATTATGTTTTATGTCTTCTTATTATGACTTCATTGTCTGTTGTCTCCTTTTTGTCTTTAATCTTGGTTACGCCAAAAGCTTAACTTTAAAAAAATCATTTTTCTAACATATTGGCACGCTCGCTGCCCTTGGAAAATCGAAAAATGCAGTTGCTATGCAGAAAAACATAATCTTATGTGTCTAGATAGATAGATAGATGCTTTATTTTAGATAAGAGGCACACAATCACACTCCTATTCCACTACTTAGCCACAGCGAGGAATGATGGGTAATGGAAAGAATAGCCTATAGCAGCTGGGGACCATACTGCAAAACAAAACCAAGTTTCAAATTAGCTTATGATATACACTCGCTCGCCAAGCTCACACACACAAACAAGAACGCATACATTACACTCACAGACACACACACAAATGCCAAGAACACACGAGAGCCGCAATCACACCTACACACACTTGCCCACACAGATTGTAGCGTAGACTCTCTCTCTCTCTCTCTCACACACACACACACACATATACAGATGTCTGCACTTGGCCCTGTTTCTGGGGAGAGGCGCCCTGGGCTGCAGGGGGGAGGAAACCAGCTCAGATCAAACACACACTGAGCCTGTCACTACTCCTTCATTCCTCTCTCTTCTCACCCCCCGCCCCCCCTCCTCTCTCCACTGCATATTCCTCATTTTCTCTCTGCATATCTCTTTTCCTGCCTCTCTCTCGGTCTCTCATTGCTCCGATCTGCTCTCCACACTGCAGTCGACAGCAGCCAGAGAGTAAAACAGAGGGTGGGAGGGGTAGAGGAGGAGGAAGAGGAGGAGGGAAGTGAGGAGAGCAAAAGAGAAGAGAGCTGAGAGGGGTGTAAAAAGAGGAAGAGATGGAGGAGGAAGAGAAGGATGGGGGTGGGGGTGGGGAGGCAGTGCCTTGGTCAGGAAGAGCTGGAGAGAAGAGATGAAGCGAGAGAAAGCTGAGAGCCTCTTTTTTGTAATATTTTCACTCTCTACATCTTCTCCTCCTGTCCTCACCCAACCTTACACACCCCTCACATCACAAACACACACCACTCCTCTCCTTATTTATGTGAAACCTCGAATAATGTTCTATTGCAGCTCAATTACGATAATTACGATCATTAAGGTGATCATTTCCCGACACTACCATTCATTACTTTGGCAAAATAACTATTAGAGGCAGAATGGCATGGATGGAGGGGAGGATGGCCCTCGTTTTTCTCCCTGTTCCAGAAATTCATCACCCGCCCCAATTCCTTACATCCCATCACTGTATGGCTTCTGGTTCAAATCCTACACTGGTGGTTATCAAAATGTATTTGGAGTTTGCCCTTGCTTTTTTAATAAGTCTTCTCTGAATCTTATGTTATCAAGGCTACAACTAACAGTTAATTCATTTTATTTTATTACTTGTTTAACTGGTTACCTGTTTTGTGTAGAAAAGTCTAAAATAGTGAAAAATTCCTATGAATATTTACTAAAGCCAAGGTGACAAACAAATTGCTTGTCTTGTGCGACCAGCGGTCAAAACCCCAAAGATATTCAGATTATGATCACATGACACAAAGACAATCAGCTGATCTGGGAAGCTAGAACTAGCTTTTTTTACTTGACAAATCAATAACCAAAATAATTGCTGTCAACTAACTAATCAGTCACTTCAACCCTAAATGTTCACATTTGTACACACAAATCATGACGCACTGGAAAACAAGATGGTGCATGTGAAGGGGTTTATGCTTGCACACAAATTTGAACAGTAAAATGACATTATCCTCTGGCACACTATATGAGATTTACACAGATTAGAAACTTTTTTCTTTTGTATCATATAAAAATGTCACCTGATAGATAAGTCCTAATGCTTAATGTAAGCGCAACAGGTTAGTAGAAGACTGTGGTCATGGTTCAAATACAGTAACAATGACTATTGGTATTAGATGGAACACAAACAACAGTCTTCTGTATCAAAGTCAGACATCAACCCATTAACATTGTTACAGTGAGCTGTAACATACAAATTAGTAGCTTGAGCAGCAGGAAATGATGGCTACTGAGAGAGAAGGAGAAGAGCACTTAATAGATTTGAAATAACCAGTTGAATTAACGGAAATTTGTTGCATCAGTTACCTCTGGCTGAACTGTGGTGGGCTTCAAAATCATAAAACCATCCACTGTTAATTGGGTATAGCCTTCTTAATGTTCTTAATAAAAAAATCTGTTGGGAATCAAACCCACTTGTCTCCAACTGCCATCTCCCCTTCAAGTTCTACACTCCTACCTCAACACTGGGCAGTTTTTGGTGTCAAACAACGTCCTGTTTCTATTTGTACGTGCTCCACCTAACCCTTTCCTGCTGATTTCTGCGTGGAGCACACAGATATCATGTTCCTTTCACTTAATTTCATAACACTCTCTTCTTTCTTTCCCCCTTGTCTCTCTCTCCGCTACAAAACATCTAGGATATAAATAAAAATTTAGTTTAGTTTGGCTGTGAGCTTTTGCGTGTTCCATGGTCCTCCAAGGTGCTTTTTACCAAAACTATTAACTGAACACTATTTCAAACTACCTAGCATAGTTTTGAGCATAAATATGAAATGAATAATATATTTTCAGGAGATGACTAAGACAGCTTTTGGACACCTGAGATGCAGACTAGAGAACAGGAGATGAGACAGTCTACAAATATAGAAACCCACCCACATACAGAAACAATGCCTACTAATACATCTATTTTCTAATGTGCGAGTTCAGACAATGTGCAGGTGCTCTGAGGAAATGCTGAAACCACATCCAACATTTAGAGAATACCAAACAGAGAACTCCCCCTATTTTATAAAATGGGTGAGTCCTGAATGAGAAGATATACCTTGTTTATCTGGCCTGAGAAGAAACCATCCAGGCTGGTAAAATGGGGGTCTTGGTTTAGAGAGGCTCAGTCTCCCATATGCATGTTAAACTCCTCCCTATTGGTATTTAGATATCAGCCCTGCCTCAAAGGTTGGTTTCTTCTGTGGTTCTCTCTGGATCTTTGTGTGTGTGTGTGTGTGTGTGTGTGTGTGTGTGTGTGTGTGTGTGTGTGTGTGTGTTTTCGTGCATTTTCATATGTGTGTGTGTGTGCTGTGAGCTGAAAAATGTAAATGCGCTTGTGGCTGAATGGATACAGTATATGCATGTTTGTGTGTGTATGTTTATGGGCACCTGCAAGCTTGTGTGTGTGTGCATGAATGACTGTGTGTATGTGGTGTACACATGTGTGTGTGTGTGTGTGTGTGTGTGTGTGTGTCAATCTGTCCCATTCCCCCTATTCTACGTCTCCCTCTCTCTCCATCAATAGAATAAAAAAGAAAAAAGAAAACGCCACCACTGTGCTTTTCAGCAAAAGCATCTCCGCACAACACACACACACACACACAGGCTGGCTAAAGGCCAATCAATAATTCACATAGTGCAGATTGAATGTAGATCAGTGACTCAACATGGGAGGAAAACACTATGGCTCTCCACCTCTATCGCTCTCTAATTCTCCTCTTTTCTCCACTTTTCTGTCTCTTTCCATCTCTCTCCAGCTCTTTCTTCCTCTCTACACCACTTTCTATCTCCACCTTTCCCCACCTCTGTTCTTCTGTCTTTCCCGACCTCTATCCAGTTTCTCTGCATCCTTTCCTTCACCCATTTCTTTCCGAACCTCATCATCTGTTTCTTCCTCATCCTGACTGTCTTCTATGTCTCTTCTAATCTATGGGGATTCCGGTAACTGGTTCTATTTTGGATCCAGGGCAAAACAATTATATGTTATTTGACCAAAAACTAAATTCATTCACGTTGTTGTTTTCCACAATACACTCAGACATTTTCAAGAAGAAGAGTGAAATAAATGTGCTCACTGATGAAGTAAGCACCATGTCTGGAAGTCATCCTTCACATTCGTTGATCACAATACACACCAGATAAAGGATTTGAATTGCGATTTTCTTATTCTCTATTTGAAAATGTAATGTTTGGCTAATTTCAAAAGTATCTGCTGCCATCTGTAGGCAGGTCACATCAGGAGACGCGATCAGCTTGTTTTCAGTTATCATGAATTTAACTCTGGCAGCAAAACACGTTAAACAAGTGTAGAGAAACTCCTGCAAGTAAAACTGGGACAAACTTAAAAACACTGGTTAGCCTACCAACCATTAAGACTACAAACATCTATAATGCAACACTCCGTAGTTACACAACTCAGAAAAAACTAATTTCCAGAGAGAAATATTGTGTTATAATTGAACAAATATGGTATGCTTTCTCTCCAGAGTGGTAGAGAACTCTCAGCAGAGTTTTTTTTTCCTGCTGTACGCAATGCGCCTACATCTTAGAACGGTAAAACCCTGAATTCTCCAATCTACCAGTTACTGAACTGAACTATGTGTTTTTGCAGTTCAAGGAGGCCTAAAGAATGGTGAGTATTGTCTGTTGAAATTCCCACATTGACATTGTATGGATGAAGCCTCATTTTAATTGCTCATTGGTTATCCCTGACTAATTTTTGAATTTGAGGCAAATTTCCACCGAATCAGCCGTCGTTTGATGATTTGTTGTTTACATGAATCCATCTATCTTTCTCATCATCTCCTCACCTTCCTCTTTTTCTTTTGAACTTTTGACAAAATCTTTTAACAACAACTAACAACACATTAATTGTCTTTCTATTTATTTATCCACTGACTTGCCCTGTTTTGACCTCATCAGACACACAGGTGCATATAATATGCAACAGACCTCATACATAAACACACACACACACACACACAAAGCAGTGGCAGTCTACACACAGGGCTGAGGACAGGACAGCAGGGGCATCACATTTCACCACAGTGAGATCCAGACAAATGCACACACACTCACACACTGAGGGAATTGACTGTGAGGATCACATATCTGGAGTAGAGTTCTGTCAAAACAACCATTACTATGGTGCTTGTCTGTCTGTCTGTCTGTCTGTCGGGATGTTGTACTGAGTAAAGAGGGAGACAACAGTATATACGTACTGTATCTATGTATGGATGAGTGTAAAAGTGTGTGCGTGCAGAGACTGTATGTGTGCATGTTTATACATACCTGCATGTACGCAGGTATAGAAATTGTATATCAAAAGTACAGAATGTCTTCTCCTGGGAAACTGCAGTGTTTTGCCTAAGTTAGTTTTTGGGGTAAGATTTTTAGTAGAACAACAATTCACAAATGTAGATGTTGGTGAGAATACATTGGAAATGCTGGGATCTCAATGCATGCAAGTATTAGAATCTCACTGGAACAAATATCAGTATTTTAGTTAATAAATATTATAGAGTTGTAGCTGAGATCTATTTTACAACTGAAGACCTTGTCTGTACATTTTGGTGAAAAAGCTACAGTTTCTAAATTACTAAAAATATTTTGCAAGTCTGAAATACAATTTCTTGTTACTTGTATGTTACAACTTATAACCTGATAGATACATCTCTAATAGTCTCTAGTGTGTATACATATGTACTGTATATGTATGTTAGTAATGGTATAACCGAATATGTTAAAAATAAACATGGTATCATGGAATTGGAAACTAATCATCACTGGTGAGGCACAGTTTGTGCTCAAAAGAAAGTTTCTCATTTTTTATTGTTTTTTTTTTTCTCTAAAAATGCAAAATTTTGGAAAATATAAGAAATAGTTTTGATGTTCTGTCATCAAAGTGTGTTTTGATGGTGTCTTACTTCAGTTTCTACTCTACTGTAATATCATGGCATCAGCATGATCAAAAGTGCCATTATGTTAGCAGGCTGTATTACGGCAAATGAGAGAGAGAGAGAGAGAAAGAGAGAGAGAGAGAGATTGCACACTGGAGCGTGAACGTCCCAAATGGTGCTTTTTTTCTGCCAACCACTGGGCTGCACTGACTATGCATGTGCATGTGTGTGCGAGAGAGTGTGTGTTGGGATGCAGCAGAGCCCCCTGAGGTAAGTGATCCTGCTGAACAGGTGTTACAGTATCACCTTTTCCCCACCCACCTACCCACAGACACACACACACATACCCATACACACAAAAACACACACAGAGCTATCAGAGCCTTTGTCAGCCGTGACTGATCTGAAGGGATCCGCCTGCTCCACACCAGACGGATGAAGCCAAGCCACCAGCTGATCCGTTAGTGATGCGTGTGTGAGTGTGTGTTTGTCCATGCATCGTGTACATATGTGTTTGTTTATGCGTGCATAAGTGTTAAATGATTTCAACAGCCGCATACATGTTTCTCTGACTGCCAATCAAAATCTCTATATCTGTCTGTGTGTGTGTGTGTGTGTGTGTGTGTGTGTATCTGATAAGCTGGAGATCATGTACAGCACTTCCTGTAAATTTTCACTTCTACTGCTACGTGCAAAATCTCTCACACATGCACAAAATCTCAACCATAACAATTCCACTGTTTGTTCTTACTAACTCTTAAGTTAACATTTTCTTCAAATAAGCAACAAAATCTGCCAAAATGGCTCCATCTATTGGCTCCACTACAAATCAACATACTGGATTAATTTTCTAGAATTAAGCGCCATTTCCTTGACTCTAATGCAGCTATTGTCCTTATTCTGTGCTGTTTAGAAACACTGACACTCACCTCTAGAAACCTGAACTATCCCACCCTGACAGGTAGAATATAACTGTATCTAGTCTGACTGTTTTCTGTCTGGTTTTAAAGGCTGAATATGGATCAAAATTACAAATATTTTATGTCACAATTTGACAGATATTTGATACATTTGCAAAAAAAATGCAAACATTGGTGGTTATTGTGTATTAAATGAGAGGATTTGCTGTTTTTATGTTTAAATTTCATTGCAAGTTGAATATCTTTGGGTTTTGGACTGCTGGTCAGACAAAACCAGCAAAATGACGATGTAGCTTTAGGCTCTGTGAAATTTTTTTCAGCAATTTTCACTATGTTATGGTATTTTATAGACTAAACAATTCATACAAATGTGAAAAACAAATGATTTAATAGTTAACATCATTCCTTGCCACTATCTTCATTTCTTTTTTTTCTCTTTCATTTGTTGTGATTGATGCTCATGTTTCTATTTTCCCTCAAATATTTGTTCATTTAATTGTCACACTAATTATCTCAAGGTCGGATTTTGACATCATTATGTATTCCACAACCACTGACTGACCTAAGGGAGGGGTTACTGAGACAAGGTGACATTCTCCTTTCTGACTGGCCCAGGTGGGGAGGGGTGGTGGCATGGGTCTGTCTTTAATCTCCTCTCCCTTTCTATAGTTGCCTCATACTGTCTACCTCTCTCCACTTGTCTTTTCTGTCACATGATACCCGGCAGCATGGCCAGAACCCAGCCAGGAAAGTGTGAAACCCACACAGACAACGAACGCCTGAGACAGATGGTCAGAGAGAGAGAGAAAGCGACAGAGAGAGGCAAATATAAAGATCACTTTGTCTGATGCTGCTTTGACAAAATATATAGATTTCAGATTGCAGATTGAAATAAACTTAAGTAAAAAGAAAGAAAATTGTCATACATGATTGAATTAGACAGACAGAGACAGCAAGAGAAGGTGTGTGAGTGAACACACTAATTTCTGACAAATAAATATAAAAACTGAACAAACATAACAAATGTATTTGATGTGCCCAACTCCTAATATTCACTTATGATTAAAAACCATATTAATTAGCATTATCTTTTGCCATTTGTGTGGAAATTTCATTAACATTTGTGCTACACTGGGTGGAAACTTGACTTATGAAACTTTATGTTGTTTTTTTCTTTAATTTGTCACCTATCTGTACTTCTAGATATTGTTTTGGGTTTTTGTTTTTTTACATTTTGTGCAAACAATACTGCCAGTACAGTATCTAAATTGACTCAAATTGAAAGTGACAGATGTGTAAAGACAAAATGGGAAAGAAGCGAGAGATAGAGAGAGAGAAGATGGAGGACAGAAGATTTAAAGCAGGATTGCAGGGAGAGAAATGCAGTGGAGAAGAGGAGATGAAAGGAGAACTGAAAGAGGGAGAGAGGGAATGGGGGAGTGGAAGCGGAGGGAGGGGAGGGAGGTATAATGAAGTCCTCTGGGTCTCTGGTGGAAGAAGCCACAGCGCCTGCCAGCCAACACAGCCTGGCTCTGTACAGATGGCAGCATGCTGGGATATGCTCAGTTCACTTTCAAATCAGGAAGTGGATGTTCTTTAAATTTGAAAGTGTTTTGAAATAAAAACTCCTCTCATACTGAATAAAAACCTTAAAAATTTCTGTCTCATGCTGATGATTCTGTAGCTAAACATATACTGGTTTTGTTTGATTAGGGGAAACCATTTTAACTCAGGTGACAACAAATAGAGCCTCAGTTACCTGAAAGTGATCTGTGGTTAAGTTTGTTAGAAGCATGGCAGATATTTTCATTAATATGAGAATACTCTTCTGTATTTATTTTTCTGCCAATGCAAAAATATTCATGCAGAACATATATGCAAAATGCTGCATTACTGTGTGTGTTTAAGCAACTGAAAGCCCATAATTGAGATTTGGTTGGTTACATAGCTGACATGAGACAGGAGATGCAGAGTGACATTTCCAACATTTAACCAAAACCAAGTAGAAGGCTTTATTTGCTCAAACCTAAACAGCAGGACTCTGCCCCACATTTTTGTACAGTCAAGCATCTACCACTCCCAGTTCATCATATGTTGGGTTAGCAAAATTTCAAGGAAGATTTACAGTGAACGAAACTAACACTCACCAGGTATGAACATTTTTAGAGTGTGAGGTAAAAACAAAAGCATTTTCACCTTGCAACCAACGTGAGCAAACTGGGTGAAAAAAGGGCTGTAAAGAGAGAACAAACTCAGCTATTTTTATAAGCTGATGGATTTCCTAAAATTTTAGTTTTTATTTCTGCAGAAAAGCCAAAACATTTTGGCAGAAAGAAGAAGAACCTTTATGAAGGCTCTCTGCCAAAACACAGCAGTTCCTCTCTTCCAATAACGTCTTTTTTGTTTGTTTGTTTGTTTTTCCTAGTCTCCCAAAGGGTTTTGATTGGTGAGAGAATATCAGGTGACATTTTTGTTATCTTATATCACATTTGGATTAAAATAAAGTCTCTGTTTTTGATTACTTAGCTGTTAGTTTCATAGTTTTCCTGACTGACACACAGGAAAGAGGCAATGTAAGTCTTTATTTACATATTATCGGCCTGTATGGAAAATAACTGCCTTTTTCAACTCTGGCAACAAACTACATGATCTGATACTTACATACGAAAAAGTCTACTTTGGTTATGCGGCATATTAAGTAAAAGGTCTTATGTGAAACACATTCTGTGCCATTTCTGTGGCAGAATATCACTAATCACATTTTTATGGCATAAAATCATGGCAATCAAAACTCAGATACACATACACCTCACACAGGCACATATATGTGTCTCTCACATCATTTAAAGGCATTACATGATTTAACGCCTACTAATAAACAATATCAGTCGACCTCAGGCAGTAGGTGTGTGAGATCAGCTGATGAGGGATGAGGGAACTCAACTCATGCAAGCAGTTCAACTAGAGTTTTATAGCATACAGCATAAAGCATAAATGTTTTTATCAAATAACACGTCCTGAATATTGTTCTTTCTTTTTTTTTTTTTAAACTTTTTTTACTTTCAGGGGTGTAGCAGCTCTTTATCTGGTCTTATCTACATTTCAGTCTTGTAATTTTGAGGCATTTGTATATAAAACCTAATTTGCAATTAAAGTGGCTGAATTGAATGTATAAGATCACCCTAAAAGCTCACCCTCTCACTCTCTGAACTACGCAAACCAGCCACTGTCACTGAATGTGTAACTGTGTGCCATGTTGTCATGTAAACTGTCTGTGCATCAACACAAACTGATTAGTAATACAAGAAAGAAAAAATCACCAAAAACACGTAATTACTGCGGGAAAAGTGTATTACTTTTATGGTAAACTATATGTAATGCAACATATTTTCCTTTTTTTGGATACATAGATTAAGTGTATTTTTGTCAATATGCTAATTGATTAATGGACTAATGGTTTCAGATCTAATGATAACCTTCACTCATCTCACCAGTACATTATCTAGAGTATACTTTGGATGGTCCCTACATTTCCCTAAAAGGCTGGCAACAGCTCCAAGCAAACAGATGTAAAGTTGTCACATTTGCGAGTTAAGAAAGAGGAAGGCAAAACAGCAGAACATAAGGTGTGCTACCAACAAAGTGAGCGACCTCTGGAGGCTCCAAAAGCCCCAGCTGGGGTGCCCTGATGGCCTCAGCATCTAAGACAATGAGTATGTCACTGAAAAGTCCCCAGGCCTGAGATGATTCCCTCATTCCCTGTCCGCTCTCTAATGTCTATCTAATAAAGGCAAAAATGCCCCAAAAAATACTAAAAAGTACACCTCCAAACAACAAAGTAAGCCTCGAAACCACACTGTGCATTGGATTTAAGAGTTTTTTAAACCATGACTTAATGCCAGGCCAGATAAGAGTGTTCCAGGTTGTAACAGCAGTGGACCGACCTGTCCTGACAATTACAGCTTTTTCCACTGCCGTCCTGTAGACCAGCCACTGACTGCCCATATATGGTCAGTAGTAATTAGAGAGAGAGAGAAAGAGAGAGAGCAAGAGAGTCATTTCCTCTCCCTTCTGGTTGCATGGTGCTTAAGCCTTCATAATGCTGACATCAGCACTCAGCTCTGACTACAACTAAAGCCCCAACACACACACACACACACACACACACAGGTCACTAACAGGTTCGAGCTAAATGCTGTATTCAAGATGCATCTTAATCACCAGCTGCATCAACATGATTGTGATTGCTGGTGTCATGACAACCACCATCACCGTCAACATCATCTCTCATTCCATCAGTGGCAGTGGCAGCCTGAGGCCAGCAGGTTTGAGCACAGGAGCGAAAAGTGAAGTGAGATCATGTTTTCTTTCATGTATCAATCAATAGAAAAGCCATACAACATGTCTCACTCACACACACACACACACACACACACACACACCCCGTTGAAAAAACACATCATGTAACATCTCACAACACTACCAAAAAGAACAAAAAACATCCCACAGTCTTAAAATTAACTCACAAACACTCACACATACACTGCACATCACCATACCAACCACAACTTTCATCCTGCAGGTGTTGGCTAATTCAACACCAAACCACTCCACACCAGACTAGGCCACACGTCGCTAACCACACCAGCAAACACACCACACTACAACCCCAGTACCTTGGTTGGCTGCTCGGCTTTGCTTATGAAAGGATATGGCCATTCAGTGATCTTTTTGGCGTACTTCCTCACCACGTTGTCTTCGCTGAAGAGGAAGAGGGAGCGGTTGACCGTTAGGCAGCTCTGCCGGACGGGGTATGGGGTTGTACAGGGCCATGGTCCGGGCTCTCTGGGCCATCGACTGCTTGTACATCCGCTGCGCTCCGGGGGGCCCCCCTTGCCTGCTGCCGCCGCGGCCGGGCCCCCCTTGTCCGCCGGCACCCCCGCCACCACCGCCACCACCACCTCCTCCTCCTCCTCCATACCTGTTGGGTAGCTCGTCTCCAAAACGCGCCATTCTGCAGACACCAAACGCCAGAGGTTAGGAAGGAGCCGGGGGGGAACCTCAGAGTGACACCTCCACATGCCACCACCCCATCAGCCTCGGCTCCAAATACACATGCAGAATGGAGTTGGGTTTGGCTCTCTCTCTGGCTTATCTCTCTGTCTCTGTCTCCTATCTATCTGTGACTCCTTCCCAGATCTTCAGCGCCGAGAAGATACCTCCATTTGAGTGTGGAGAGGGAGGGAGGGAGGTAAGGAGGAGGAGGAGAGGAGAGGGGAGGGAGAAGAGAGGAGAGGGAAAGCGCACGGTGTCTCTGATCGTGTGTTTGGAATATGAATGGGAAAAAGAGCAATGTTTTTATGTAATTTCTGGCAAATCAATTCTCTGACAGAAAAAACACGATTGGTTTTAGTGGCAGGTGAGAACTGTCAAAAAATTTTGTCAGAGCATCAGCGTTTTTCTCTCCGTCGAAAAGGAAGGCATCCTGCTTTTATTTTTTTGGTCGGGAAAAACCTCTCCAAGAGTGAGCCGGTTCTTGCATTTCAATAGGCAAACAAATCGATCACCTTAAATACATGCGATAAGGATGCATAGCTTTGTGTTTAAATAAATATTGCAATCATCTCCACTAAGTAGGCTACCCTAGCTGGAGACTGCGTCTTTTTTTTCCCTCTCAACAGCCTAGTGCATCTTGACAGGATCTGCAGTTGTCTTTTTTTCCTTTCCCCAGGTCCCGTTTTTTTCTGCGAGATAAAAATAGAAATAGATAAGAGTGAAATCTTTAATAATTCATTTATTCTTGTGCCATATATCCGCAATGTTTGATGTGGCACGGCAGATATCCCTGCTGCCACCTCTCACTGCCACCACGCCACTCGGGTTACACGCAAACGCCAACCGAGGGGGGCTTCCCCAAAATCCGAGCCTGGTGACATTTGTTGATATTTGGTGATGGACGGTGCGGCATCCCCCCTCCTCCTCCTCCTCCTCCCCCTCCTCCTCACCAAGGCGTCGGTCACTGATTTTGGGCGTGATTGCGCGCACTTGGAGACGAAAATACACCGGTCCTCAATCTATCAATTTATATCTTCCCCCACTTCCCTCCGGAACAAAATGAGTTGATGAAATGAAAAGAAAATTAATGTCCACAACAATCATCTATAATCCAAGGTTGGGAGAACAAGAATCCCGGACGAGTAGGATCCGGAGGAGCAGAAAAAGACCACTGGGGGAGGCAGTATCATCACCATCATCAATTCTTGGTCGGAAAATACGACGGCGGCGGTGCGGGTGTGTTGTAGCAGCGGCTCGCATCTTCTCCTCCGCCACCGGGCAGAAACCGTGCACCATCCCCGCCCAGCAGCATTGCCCCCGAGGCTCCCCGAACCAGAGAGAGGCGGTCAACCCCGCAGAGCCCCAATGAGTCCAGCGTCTCTTCTCTCTCTCTCTCTCCCTCTCTCTCTAGCTCTCTCTCCCTATCCCCCCCCCTCTCTCTCTCTGTTATTTTTTTCTTTCCTCCCTCGACCCCCCAAGGGGACGTGAGCCAACGCGCAGTCGGTCCGGAGGCTGTATTCCCGTAGAGATCAGCCTTGGAAACGAAGAAACCCGACGAGCGGAGCGCTTCTCCGGCTCTCTTGCGTTCAGTCAGTCGTCGGGGTTGAGCCGCGCACTGAGCATCTGATCAGTCTGACGGGAACCGAGCGCCGCGCGCAGATCCGTGGCCAAGCCTTGCAGCGCACGACGCACGGCGCCTCCCCGGAGCCTCCCCCACTCCAACCCACTCCCCATAGCGCACGACGGAGATGCATGGGCGTCAGTTGGGCATGGCAAGGTACGGCAACTAGCCTTACCTTTAGCCACAGGGAATCTAAATCCAATCTTAGAATCGTAATAAAGAGTATGCATCAAGCAAAAAAGGCATAATGGTTGAAGGGGCCAAAAGACTTTCAGATTTGTTTAAGGTGATAGTTTGGAGACCTGAGTCTAACAGATCATGATTGCCTCCTCTGTTAATCAGTATGTTTGAAAACACGGGTCGCCAAAGACGTTAGACGCATACTACCCATCTGTAGCTGATGGGCGTAGCAAATTGAGGCCCCTTGAGAAGAAGTTGCTCACGGCTTTCTCTCATGGTAGCCAAGTGTCAAAAGCACCAACGGCACAGTCCAATTCGCCCCGTTCACTGTTTACTCAAACCCACCCGGCAGAACAGACGGCTCTGCCACTAGCAGGGGGAAGGGAGGAGGAAGAGGAGGTGGTGGTGGTTATGGCGTTTTTCAGGTTTCTGATGAATCCCAAAACAGGATTCAGGGGCCACGCTTGGTCTACGGAGGATTTCAGGGGATCCTCCCGGTGAAACGAGAGATGAGGTCTGTCAGTATTTGTTGTCGAGTGTACAAGGATGGTTATTTCTGATGCATATTTCCAGTGTCCCTACGTTTATCCTCCATCCGACAGTATAGACAGTTATGTAATCCTGTAACAAGCCAAATCTAACAAAATTCACTCAAATGGGATTCCTTGGGACAACATAAGAAAAACGTCCTTGTGTTTAATTTGACCATCTGAATTTGAGCTAATTGTAGACTTGGAAGGTATTTTATCAGCCAATGTTTCTCAACTGATAAATTTATAAAAAAAAAAAGATGTTGCCAATAAACTAAGTTGGACCAGCATTTCATCTGCGTGGCCAAGAGGAGAGCTGGGAGAGTTTAGAGTTTTGTGTTTTTTGTGAGGACGTACTGTTATTTTGAGGACAATTTGAAAGAGGTTTTATCTCTATTCATTCCTCCCCTCTCCTCCAAGCCGTCTGTCAGTCTGGCTCTGGCATCTGAGTTGTCTTTGATGCAGTTCAGCAAGCTGTTTGCTTGGGCTAAACCAACCAAGCTGTCGCCTCTCCAGAACAGGAAAATTAAGGTGGAGATGGGAATGGGAGTGGGGGTAGTGAAAACCCATAGAAACACACTGGCAAGAGAATCCCATTAAAGCTGGTTCTTTTAGATATGTTCCATATATATACACCTATAAATAAAAATAAGAACACTGACTTAAAAGATATTGAAAAACACCAACTTTGGCCACCCTAACACTGTGACGCTGTCCTTGGTCCTGAAACAAACAGCGACATCTTTCCAAAGCCTTTTGGCACTGTCCAAAGTGCTGAAACAAGAGTATAAAGCACTATACACCACCTGCATGCCTTTGGAAGAGATTACCACCATTGTGCATCAGGGTGGGTTACTGTACCTCCGGCCATCTGTTAAATACTGAGAAGTGTTTGCAAATTCTGCTCGTTGTTTGTCTCCACTACCAGCTACATTGGCAGGTAACCACCCATCATTTGGAGGTCTGATTCTGTTCTAAAAATTAGTCGGTGGAATACTCAAAGTGGGCCATATGGTGGATTTCTGAGATGGATCTGAAGGCAAACTGTGTGACTATGAAGAAGTCAACAAAGTCTCAAAAAACTTTGTGGCAAGGGATAACCTGGTGGTGCGCAAAACTGTGGCCTCTTTTTTTTTTTTTACAAGTAGCCCTATTATCTCTCAGTGTTTCCTTCTCATCAAACTATTATCCCAAGTATGTCCAAAACACTGTGAAATGAGCAGAAACACAGGCTATGTTTCTCAACATACAGTACAGATAACGTGAAGATTACTTTCAGAGAAAAGGGTTTACCACACACCAAAGCTCAGTTCTCGACCCACTTAAAAATAATGTTTTTACATCTACAGAAGCATTTTGTAAGTACTGGAGGAACAGTACATTTCACTACTTCAGTACCAGCTTTTCCTGATGAAGCACACATATACATTTTCACTCTCTCAGTACATGCAAAATGGAGGAAAAAAGGTTAATTCCTAAGTTTTTGCATGTTACAAACCCCTTCCTCAGGACTGGGCTGGCTTTGTTTAGCAGTTTACAAGAATTCTTATGGACACTGAAAAAAACAATGACAAAACAGATCTTGGCCATATATAAAATGTTTCAAATAAAACCCATCTACATTCTCAAACCTATATCTGGTCTCAAATGTATCTCGATACATTTACTGTAGATGCAGTATGAGTAATTTATCTCTTGTAAAGCTCTGACTGACTCAACTGTTACCCTGTGGTCACATAGTGTGTATAACCCACCCGCTGTTGTGGTCTCAGAGCTATGCTATTATTTACAAGATGCCTTTTCAACGTCATAACGTGTGTGCATCACTGGATTTGCTCGTCATTTGATTCCCGTAGACTAGTGGCTACTAACAGGCATGATAAAAGCCCGTTCCCGCTGACAACATGGAAGAGAGAGTGAAAGTGAGTGTCGGGAAGAGGTGGGTGGTGGTGGAGAAATGGTGGGGGTGGGGGTGGTGCTGGTGGTGGAGGACAAGCCTGCCTGTGATTTGTGCGATCACAGGAAACCATGCGGTGGTCGGATGCCAGAGATGACAAGCTGCCTCCCCCCATCACTTACTGATAATGAGGATGGACAGAGAGAGGAAGGTGATGGCTGGAGACATTTTGCTCTCGCCCTCCTTTTTTCATATGTTTTGCACACTGGCATGCCTCTGTTATCGCTGCTGCTGCTGCTGCATGCCCATGCAGCTTTCCCAGGCTCGTTCCCTGTGAGTGTGTGTGTGTGTGTGTGGGTGGGTGTGTGTGTGTGCTGCTGAGAGAGTCGTGCTGAGGCCCTGATGCGCAGCATTGTCATTCAGGGAGCGTTCACACAGGCAACCCCCGCAGGAAGCCCTGGCACCTCCCCCTTGAAACGACGCCCCCCTCCTTACCCCCTCCTCTCCTCCTCCTCCCCCCTCCCTTTCCATTCTCTGATCTCACTCAGCAGGCCAAAGCTACAGAGCTGTCTGAGAGGTAGAGCGAGAGAGAGACAACACAGCAGGGTTGGGGCCAATTCACGTTCAACTCAAAAAAATGAGAATAGACATTGTGATTCACTTAGGATTGGCAATGTCAATTCTAAGAGCTTTATTCCAAAATTAGATTTACTTTTGAGTAGAAATGGTGGCAACTTCTCTGTGCAAAGTACTTCAAAAATAATTGTGTTTTATAAATGATAGGAAACTTAAAGTGGCAATAAACATGATTCTTATCTTATTGAATTTAACTTGAAGATGCTGTGGTTTTTTAAATGCAAATTTAAGGATTTTCTTCTAACTGATGAGGATTCAGACAGACAGTGAAGTGAAGTGAAGCTAAATGCCAGGCTGCCAGCAGCTCGTTCCCTTCATTGGGGAATGAGCTACAACTTACTGTGAATATTGCTGAAATTTTAAATACTTACAGTAAAATGAGTGAAACACACACATTAAAAGATAAAACTGTTAGAATGGATTTCCAGCCTTGATTGTATCCAAAAGCTGTGTAGAGTTGCAGACTGGGGTGTTGATTCTCAGTGGGATCAGAAACCTTTTCAGAGATATGTTTCATTGTTACTGAAAAGGGTGTGGAGGTGTTTTCTCGACAAATCCTTGCATGCTTGCAATTGGACAGAGTTCATTTCTAAAACCAAATACATAAATCCAGTGAAACTGTTGTGAACCACTCATTGCACAGAGCACACCCTCAGAGAGTTTGACGAACAGGCGGCCTATTCCCACTAGAGTGATGATACCAAAAAGCTTCACTTATTCTACTGGAATAAACAGGAGTATTGCAGGAGTTAATGAAGAGAAATATCAGTATAAAGTTATGACCTTTACTGCAAGGGAAGCTTAAATAATGTTACACGTAACAGTCAAAAAGAACTTGCTAGTTATTGTTTTGTGAGAAATTTTTGTAATATTTCTCTTATGGAGCAATATAAAATGAATAAATCTATATTACAGAATAAATAAAATAAATCTTTTATGGGTGACATATCTGTATGTTTGATAGAGTGAAATACCGCCTAATGATCAACTTAAGCTGAGTAAGGCACAAATCTCCTATTAACACCCACAGAGCAGCTCTTATCTCAATAGAATATTGTGGCTGTGCCTAGAAACTTCCAGGTGTTAACGTATAACTGTGGGGACATAAGAAAGGGTGGTGATGAAGAGCAGTCTGCATGATCAGCAGAATCCTGCCCTGGATACAGAAAGATGTGAAAAACTAGGGAACATATCTTTAAAAAAAAAAAAAAAAAAAACAACCTGGACCTGGCTAGCTAATGGTTAAAAACATTTTAATTTGGTATATTACACCAGCTGCAAGGGTGTACCCCGCCTCTCACCCAGTGTCACCTGGGATTGGCTCAAGCCCCCCCAGAACCCTTAAAGATAAGCGGTATAGATAATGAATGAATGAACCAGTTAGTACTACTATTATTCCTTACAGGATACATTTACAAAAATCTGCATTTACATCAAGTAGGCCATTACAATAAGAATAAGCTTAAATCTAGTACAAGAGAGACTTGGTGTTCTTCTCCTCAGTAAAATTTTAAAAAGCATATACATTGATATAGGTTGAAAATGAGCCTTAGTTGAAGTGTATTTTGGCTACCCAGACAATACCATGTCTGGCAGTAAATGTGTACTCAACCGCCTCAAAGGCTGATGAAATGCAACCAAATATAGTGCTGCAAAACAATTATCCCGTAAAATACACTCACTGTAAAGATCTAGTCATTTCTCAGGCATCCACACAAACAGAGAAAAATCAAGCATCAGAGAGCCATCACCCCATAGATTTCAGACAAGTGGTTTAGGTTGGTTAAAGCAGCTGTGAGTGATGTTTATAAAATAATAATATATGAAATGACAATGTGAAAACAATGTGACAGTGTGAAAGTTGTTGAGCTGATGAACATACAGAGAATTGTCACCTGAATTTGCCACCCAGCTTAGCTTTAAGGAGCTTTGTAGCGAGTCTCAGGCCATTGTTGAACTGTTCAACTCACAACTTTTCAAACAATCGTTTTGGTTCCCTAACACTCACAGTGTTCCTTTCAGCTGCAGCAGGAAGATGTTTTCAGCAAAAAAGACTGACTGAACACAACCTGCTCAGCACTAAATAGCTGACAGACACAGGCAGTGACCTGCTGGTGAATGTAGTGGAGCATTTAGCAGCTTAACAGCCAGATATTCCCCTCAGGAGTTGGTAGAGAACAAAAACAGACAAAAGAGAGTGAATATTGGATTTACATTCATCAAGTGGCCATGAATATGACTCCAACTGAAATGTCATGTTGCTCCATAACTGCTGGGAGTGTAAGTGGTCAACTGTTCACTAACATGCCATCTAAACCAACTTAAAAGAAAGTTAGACATTGTGAGGTTAAGGTACACGTAAGAGCAAAATTCTGTCTTGATCACAAACCTGCCAATTTGTCTGCAAGAATACAACATATTTGGTTTGTTTAGAGTGGACTGCCAGTATAACACACACACACACACACACCTATGTTTGTGGGGTCCCGTCAATGACATAATGCATTCCTTAGCCCATTACCCTAATCTTAACCATCACCACTAAATGCCTAATTCTAACCTGAACCCTAAAACTAAAAGTCTTAACCCTCAAACAGTCTAAAAGTTTAAAGTTGTGGGGTCCAGCATTTTGGCTCCCATGAAGCTGTCAGACCTCACAAGTATAGCAGGCTTGCAGTTTTTGGATCTCAGGAAAACTGTAAAACAAGCCCACACACACTTACAAGACTTCACTCATAATGCAGACGAACTGTGTTTTACTGGACTTCATGTGTTGGACGAGAACGAGGAGCATTCATGTAACATTTGGTCACATGATACTTCTTTGAAATCAATATGTGAATGTGTGCGTGCATGTACGAACTATATTCATGAAACTCAGCTCTCAAGGCTTACGATCATTATGTGAAGTGTAAGTGTGTGTGTGTGTGTGTGTGTGTGAGTCTGGGAGAAAGAATGGTGTGTGTGTGGGGGTAATGCAGACCGGCAGAAAGATATAGCGAGCTGATGTAGCGTCCAAGCTAATTAGAGGATTGCTCTTTTTTTGGCTTCTTCTCACGCCGACTCAACCTGTATTAATTGATTGGCTGGTTAATGGAAGTGGAGAGGAGGAACGCAGGAGGGAGGAAGAGGAGAAGGAGGAAGAGGAGTGTGCTGGTCTCAGCTAATGGGCCCGGCTCTGGTGTGTGGAGTAAGCATTCTAGTCAAAGAATCAGCACTATAGGACGGATAGAACGAAAGAAAGAGAGGGAGGGAGGGAGAGCGAACAGCAGAAAAAAGAAAGGCTGAGATCAGAGACACAGAAACTGACTGTGAAAGGAGGAGAGAATTTTCAGATTTTATAATGAACTGCATCACGACACCACAGAGAGTGAAAAATAACCAAGATCACCTTGAATATACACAGACATCCACACACAGACACAAACACACACACGCACATGACTAACAATAATGAAGGACCCACAGCTATTATTATAGTCAATTCTTACTTGACTCAGTACTAGTTGTATATTTATACATTTAGGCTGACTGTAACTAAAGTCTTTTTATACAGTGACTGGATGTCAGTGATAACAATACTGCTGCTCAATAACTGTTAACACTTCTGATACTGATTGTAACTGTGAACATCAGTAATTAAAGGGAGATCAAGAGGGAAAAGGAAACATTTCTTTTGCTGCTATTTGACACAGGGCCGTAGGAACAACGCTAAGGTCATAGGCTTATGTCTGGGAGTTTTTGTTAGTATAACTTAGTGGGTGTTTATTTTCTGTGTGGTTTATTGGATGGTTATAGTAATTTTAGACTCAGTATATTTAAATTTAGATTTAAAATAAATAAATTAATGGTTTCATCATTTTCATCACCAGAATTTTGGTCCGGGGAGTGTGGAGAAGGCTTCGAAACAGCTTTACGACCTTCATGTTTGGAAATACTAATGGCCTCACATTGGGATTAACATTGTAGGAATATTTCTGACAGATGTAAAATCTCACCTAAAAAATTAGTAGCTGCTGTGTCCCACAGTGGTGGAAGAGTATATAAAATGTTTAAGTACAAACATTTACCCAGTTGTGATTGTGCACTTGATTTTATATCTTTTTCAATATCATATGGAAACAATGATCATATGCACACTGCTGCCAGCGCTTCAGCTAGCACAGTAGCCAACAATATGTAGTACAGCCTCAGGGTGGCCACACCTCTTATTTTGCCCCTCTACTCACCTTCAAAATAAAGATTTTAAAAACTGCAGAAAACACGCAAATCTGGTACCTTTGCACAGAACTTGTTAGTTAACTTAATCTGAATATTAATGTCATTAAATGTCATTAAAATCAGCCAAAAACATTGTTAGGGAAAGTTCTGTGCCTCCTTTACACTCAAATCTACACAACTGAGAAATACCATTTATAGAAAATATACATGAATACCGTTTTCAAATATATGTCCAAAAGCCAGGCTATAACCTTGATCCGATTAACAAAGTGCACATATCATAGAAGAAACCATTAGAAATGACTGAAACAGATGCATAAACATGTCAAAACGTGTACAACAAATTGGTGGCCTATTCTAATGAAGCTCCATAATGTTATCTAATCTGTCAACTAACCATTTCAGTCATAAGTCTTAAAGTGTTTGTTATTATATGTTCTTACTGTTTTAATGCCATCAGGTCAGTTACACTTAATACACTTAATTCTCAACATTAAGAGAGTTTTCACCAAAAAAAAAGCTGCAGTTACTTATATAATGTAACAACAAAAATCAGACATAATAATCTATTCCATTAGATGAAATAATTCTCTCTCATATGTTAGGGAGTGGCAGCGTGAAGAGGGAGAGAGAGGAGAGAGGAGAGAGAGAGAGAGAGAGAGAGACTACGCTGACAGAAAACCATTACTTTATCCACTGGCAAAAATTCAGAGCAATATAAAGCATTCTTGCCTAAAATCACCAGTAAATATAATATAAAATGCCTCACAGGTCAATCCAAGATCCAGAACCTTTTGGGAGAAAACCCAGAATGCTCATTTCAGTGCAGCACAAAATCTGGCAACCTGCCAGAGTCTGAGGGACGGCCAACGGAAAGGCAAGTCAAGCACGTCAAGCCCATATGTCCCAGGATGTCTAATACCCACCGAGGGGCTGTATTAGCCATCCAGTTGGATAAATGTTAAATTTACAGGAGAATTAACCCAAATAAGACTGGTAAATATGCTTTGTTCAGTTAACCCTTTCACTGCGGACATGATTTTCTTCCAGAGAAGCTGCTTTAAAATAGTAACTTTTGGTTAATGCACAACAGATCTGGAGCCAGTACAGGTATGCTGGAGATTCGGTTAATTAGGGAAACAATAACCAGGCTATAAAACAGAGCTACCTGTGTGCAGAAACATTTCAAAATGAGTCTGAAAAGCTAAGTTTCTAACTTACAAATGTATCTCGACACGACTCTAGGAGAGAGGACATATTTCAGTAACCAGTCAAAAACAACAGAAAACGAACTTACCTTTTAACATAATTAAACTCTTTTCCTAAGATATTCTTCCATCATGCCATTTTAACAGACCTCCAGTTAGCCTTCCTACAATTCCTCGTACTATCAATACAGTTACTACGGTTACTTTAGATGATGTGTAACTGGAGGAAACATCATGATTAGTCATTTTAAAGAGGCTGTAGTGTGGGAACTGCTGCTCCTTACTGTGAGTGAGTGAATTATGACTCCCAATACGCTGACTGATTAAAGAGCACAGTCAGGATGATGCTAAGATCTGCTATTTTTTTCCCCTTAGGCATCTTTTTTTCTTGTTCAAAATCAGCTCTGTCTTTTGCATGAGATGGACGGTTTAATGGGTTATTTTGTTTAATAGTATTTCACTGGAGAGGAGAGGAGAGGAGAGGAGAGAGAGAGGAGGTGAGACTAGAAAAAGAGGGGCTTGGCTGTAAAGAAAAAAAGAAAAGGAAGAGAATGAATGCCAATGATCCACCATGACATGGATATTCTGTAACAGAGAAGGTGATGCAGCAGGGAAAGAGAGAGGAGGAAGAAGCAAGATGAAAAGGTAGATGGATGACAGTTAGATAACCTAAGTGGGTCAGCTCAGTGTCCAGCTTGAATTAAGCATCTTAACACAGACTAATCGGACACACTGATACAGTCCAGACTGAGAGATGGACACTGAGACAGGAGAGATTCTACTTTAATACACAGTAGTTAATAAAGAGAGATGAGATGATATTTATCTTTATAACAGACACCCAGAGAAACACAGGCTGCCTTTGTAAATGTAAAAAGAAACATCACACAAGAAACCAAAGCTCAGACAGAGAGAAAATGGCATAAAAGTCCATTATGTTACCATTTATGCGACGCTTGGAAGTTAAGGCTCTACCTTCAAACCAGCAGTCACCCACAGTCAGCTTTTTTCTCACTTTACAATGTTATTCATAGCAATTAGCTATTCCCATGCAGCACCCTCTGATACTGTGCCACTGAGTAACCCTGTACCACAACTATGTTAAACCACTAAACAATTAACAGCATATTATGGCTACAGATGCAGCGCCTCCACCTGCAAAAAGTAGGACAAAGTATGATGATGATCCCAGTATTTGTGCAATTTTTCTTTTTCTTGACATAAAAGTGTACCCACTGCTCTGCTTTGAGTCCCAATTTGCCTAGAACAGAAATGTCGCTCAGCACATTTATGAAGCTGTCAGAATAGGGTCTGTTGAGCTGGTTTGTGGATTTCTAGTCAGGGTTAAACATTGTGCAACAGTGATACTATTATAAAGATGTTTCCTCCCTTTCTAAACCAAATCAGCCACACAGATATCAATCATTAACTTGCACTTCTATGCTACAAGATAAGGTGTACTGAATGTATACATGTTGCTTCTGGGTTTTGATTTTAACAGTGAATAAAGACCTGTCCTGCTTTAGGCTATAAGTGCCAGCTAATGCTTGATGCTGCGCCCGCTAATGGCAGCTCACAACACTCCCCTACAAACCAGTCACCCATGTCTCAGTGTGGTGGGTTCGAGAGCAGATTGTGTAGGGCACTGCATCCTCAAGAAGTAATAGAGACGTGTATCATGTTATAAATCTACCAAGGAGCATGAAGAACAAGGGCTGAGGTTCAATTTCAGCCTGGGTCTGTTCAAAGAAAGCCAGACCAGGTGGACTTAGAGACCACGAGTTGTTGTCTACTTATAGTACTGCATGCTGACTGAACCCTCATCTCTCCAGGTGGTTTTCCCTGCCTCTGCCAACTGCAGCACTGTGGCACAGGTAACAGAAAAAAGCAGGAGAAAATAAAGGAATGGTTGCTACAGACAGTGTCAGCAGAGCCTGGAAGAGAATGAACAAATAAAACACTTATCCCTGCCAAAGAGCACACATCTACAAAGTTTGATGCTTTCTGGAAGTCCTCTGACAAGGGAGTTAGAGGAAGAAGAAAGACAAGAGGAGAGAGAGACCGACGAAAAGATGAATTAGAAAGAGGAGACAAAGTAGAGTGCAAAAGGACAAGAAAGGTGACAACAGAGGGAAGCAGAAAAGGAAGGAGGGTGGCAGATCAAGAGAGACAGAAACAAAAAGATGAGAGCTATAAAATGAGATGAAAGTATCTGAGAGTAAAGATAAAGAAAAGGCAGGGTTGAGGAGGAGAGATGTAGAGGAGAGAGCAAATAAGGTCAGATAGGAAGTGAAGAGAGGAGATAGCGAATAACAAAAGGAGACGGGAGAGGAGCGGAGCGATGATTGAAAGGCAGTGATGGGGAGGTGGAGGAAGGTGAAAAGAGGAGAACAGGGACAGAAAGGAAGAGAAAGGGAGAGGGCGAGGAGCAGAGATATGGAAGAGAAAGGAGGGAGGATAGGGAACAGTTTGTTTTTCTCTGATCCCTCGCTGAATCCCCGAACACACCCTCAGTGTGTGTGGTGTGTGCATGCGTTATGCTCATCAGCGTTAATGTGCAGCGTATCTGCTGTTACGCCTCCGATCAGAGGTGTGTTGTCAATTTGTTATTGTGCAAGTGTGTGTGAGTGAGACATGTGTGTCAGTGGCCAACCCGCGCCTATGCAATCCCATTTGTCCCCTTTGGTAGGCCTTTATCTACATATGTACATCTACATACTGTAAACATGTGGTTGTCTTGTACTATCTTTTGAGACACATCAGACATTTTGTCTGGTGTTCAGTTCTTTAAAGGCTGTTTGAGGGTTAGGTTTTCAGTGTCAGTCACAATTTCTGGAGCCGACTGAAAAGATCACTAACACAACAATAGAAGAAAACATACAGTCACCCGATCAGACCAATGACTGTATAAAGATGGGCGCATCACCTCAACAGCTTAAGCCAAAACATCTTCATCGCCCCCGGTGGCTGAGTGCAGCATGGGGTCATAAACCACAGGTCTAATACCCACACAGATGTATGCTCCAAGTGTTCGCTTTTCTCTAAAGTTTTTTTTAAACTAGCTATCTGATGCTATAAAAGGCTGATCTGGCTGTATGTGGTGAGACCCTCGATACGCCCACACACCCCGATCACCACTGGGCGCAGACTCCTGGCTCCAAATGAGATGTCAGCAGCACAAGATGGCAGCTCCCTTATCTGGGATATTGTTGCTTTCATTTTTTGTACCGTGGAAGAAAGTGGACATGTTGCCTTTGTTTTCCCTATTAGTTTGGCAACTGTAAAACTTTCTGGATCATGAAAAAGAGTACTCCGCCAATTAAGCAATCAAGTATCTTCACAACACTGTCAGACCTACAATGGACAGTAAAAATAATAAAGATTGATACAGCAGAACCAGAGATACTGTCTTTTTTATTCACCATCTCACTCTTCTTCCTTGTCAAAAATCTGACACCACTTTACCCATAATAAATGCAAATTAAGTGATGCCACTTCACCCAGAGATTCAGGCCACAGAGGTCTGGTAAGTCACTTGTAATCTAACTTCTAACCCATACAATCCTGATTAATATTAACTTGTGGTCTTCAGTCCCAACTGACTCAAGAGATACTACTGGAGCAACAAAATCAATAATTTAATCAACTCTGTTTACATATGCAGTAGTGCTCCTGCAAAAATTGTAAATTGATATGTAAAATATGCAGATGTCTCCTTTAACTTGTGAGTGCCATCAACAGAAATGACAGCTAAAAGTAAAACATAAGACAGATCCAGACCGATTGGTGGGTCAGGAAAGGGTTTCTCTCTCTCTCTCTCTGTGTGTGTGTGTGTGTGTATGTCATTGGTAAGTAGACCAGACACAGAGGTAAACCAGGCAGTGATAAAGTGATCGGATAAATCTGTTCTCCTCATCTCTCCTTTCTCCCTCCTTCCTTCTGCACCCTTCCATTCATCTTTTTCTCTCTATTTTCTCCTCCATTCTCGTACTGTACCCTCACATCTCCCTTCTTTGATCCCTTCTTCCTCCTTTCTTTTCCTGTCAGCCTTGTCACGCACCTCTCTTTCTTCTCTCCACTTTCTCTTTTTCCCTCTTCTCCTCTCCTTCACGCTTTCATTCCTTCCACCTCCTTATCTTCATGCCCTCTTCTTCCCTTCCCTTGCTCCTTCCTCCTCATTTCCTTCTTATCACTTTCTCCTTTCCTGCCTTCCTTATCTCCTTTCTCCCCCTCTACCCTCACTCTTTTTAATCTTATTCTGTATCATTTGCTTTTCTGATTCACACTTTCCTCCCTGTGGTCTCACACATTCCTGCTTTTTTTTTTATTCCTTCCATTTTCACCCATCCCTTCCTCCTCACCCCTCTTTGTGTCTCACCTACCTGTCTCCTTCTCATTTTTTCTTCTTCTTTCAAAACTGCCTTTTGTTTTTGTTTTAATGCTCACTCTTCCGCAAGTCCTCCAACCATAACAACCATATGTTTAACCTCACCCTCAGAGAAGACCCACAGGAGCATCTCTGAAATAATGCCCCTACAGCAGCAGGTATACAAACACAGCTGAGCTCATGGAACAGTCAGGCTGGGTTCGATAATTTGATCTCAGCTTTAGGAAAAGATCATGGTTGAGTTAAAATAAGTACTTTTTAAGGTTAGATGACCTCATCGTCATGGTGACAATAATAAATACTTCAAGATTGTGGAATGGTCAGGTTAAAGGTTAACCATGAAAAACCAGAAACAAACAGTGGTCTCCGTGTGAGAAGTCCTGTTTTGTTGACCCATCCATTCACCAAAACCACCTCCTAGTGCAAGACTATGTCACTTCTTTAAACCACACCCACCTGACTTCCTCCTTTCCTCTCATCATAATCACTAGAGATCACCTAACAATATAAAGTAATTATGGGTCATAATAACTTATAGGGGAGGACAGTCTCCCACCACCACCCCACTGTCTCTCTGTCCTCATTTTCTGCTTCTCTGTGTCCTCCTCATACTTTGTCCCCTTCTCACACAGTTGCTCATTTTAACCAAAGTGACTTCCTCTCAGCCTCTGTATGTGTGTGTGTGTGTGAGAGAGAGAGAGAGAGAGTGAGAGAGACCTGAATCTGAGTAGGTTTAGTTTGTTGTCCTGTTCTGTCTTGACTCCCTGCAGGACAAGCTGATAAATAAAAGAGTAACTGAATATAAAACTACATGAAGCTTATCTCCTGAGACAAGAAGTTTTGAACCTGCTCCCCATGAAATACTGAACAAGTAGGTTGACTGATCAAAAACCCTTAATATACCCAAAACATCCATCCAGTTATCAAGCATACTGCTTATCCTTTGAGGATTGGGTGGAGGCTGAGCCAATCCCAGCTGATTCTAGGCGAGAAGGGTACACCCTGACAGATTACCAGTCTATCACAGGGCTAACATATAGAGAAACACCACACCTCACTGGCAGTTTAGTGTCACCAATTAACCTGCATGTCTATGGCCGTGGGAGAGGGAACCCACACAGAGAAAGGGAGAACATGTAACCCACACAGGACCCAACTCAGAACCTTCTTGTTGTGAGACGACATAAATCATCCGCATAAATCATGAAAAGCACGTTGAGCATTTCCCTCAACTACATATCCAGCTTGTTTTTGTATTCTTCTGGGAGGTGCGTCATTCAGTGAAAGGTGTCATTCTTCACTGTATGTATGTATGTATGTACGCCAGCTGTACAATATAGCCTACAAACAGACATTGCTGTGTTTTCACAAATACTTATTTGGTTTATTAGGAGGTCCAGGAGACTTTGGTAAATAATCATCCTTAAACTTTTTGAGTAACATATATAGGTCTAAATGAAACATTCAGTAGCTGCATCAATTATTTTTCATCTTAAATATGACAAAAAAGACAAAACAGATCAACTGTCATTGTTTTGACTGTAGTGACACAGTTTATATTAAAATTTTATGATCTGCTAAAATTAGGCATCAAAACTGGCAGATTAAGGTTAGTGAAAAGATCATGGTCATAGTTATAAGATCCATTGTACATTGTTGGTAAGAAGTAGCATGAACCTCAACCATCCAGCCTGATCTCCTTCCTAAGAGGTTTTGCAGCGCCATAACAACATCACAATATTTCTCCACCTTTGTTTTTCTGAGAGAGTCATTATCTATAAGGATCACAAGAGTCACTTGGTCCATTACTTTCATTTTCTGGTGGGGATGATACTCTTATTTCAGTGACACCATTAATTATAAGTGAAATAAAAAACCTGAATAACAGATTAAGAGTTGCTTTTCACAAAGTTCTGCAGATCTTGTTTCAGGAAATACAAATTGAGACACCAGTAAATTTGTTCTTGTTGGTAACCGAAGGTGATGAAACTTGGATTTTGGTTATGATGTAAGCATGATTTTTCCATTTGAATGTAACTTCATCAACAGGGTAAATCAACAGCACCTAAAGTGGGAAAAGAGATGCCTTCTGTGCTGCATATAATTTAGTTCAGGAGAGAAGACAGGTGGATTTTTACATAAAAAATCTTGCTGAGTGCAGCTTTTAATGTATTTAAAAGCTATTGGAAGCTTAAACTCATTTACTAAGTCAATATATCACACAAGTATAAGCGTATGCAATTGTGTGCCATAAAAAGTCCCCAGTAAAGGTTTCATTGAGAAAAAGCTGAGGCATGAAGGGTAAGGCGTGCCCTCACTAAACGGGAGGCTGGCAGCCGGGCCAATCACAAAGAGGTGACCCTGGAGGACAGCTAGAGAGAGAGACGGAGAGAGAGAGAGAGAGCCTAAGAAAAACAGAATGTCATCTACCACAAATGATGCAGCCAGCTTTTGAACCAATCAGAAGGAGTACTCTGTTCACTCATTCATTATTCCTTCATAAACAAAAAGAAGGTAAACTGAAACTTTGACAGCTCACGGAATCATCATCATTTGCACCATCACTGAGGTACAATTTTCACAACAGCATCAGTGTCATGTTTTCTATGACAGGCAACCTCCTGTATGCAACAATGGTCACTTTTTAATTTGGCCACCATCGTACCTAACCTCACTTAAGTAGTTGCTAAGTAGTGCTCAGAAAAAGTTACAAGTACCATGTCTCAGAACACACAGCCAAAGCCACATAGTCTGAGTCACATACCATATAATCACACGCCCACTGTTTCACTCCAGCGACATCTGTGCTGCATGTCCTCAAGCTTATATGTATTTATAATAAGAGTGTGTCTACCCAGAAGTCTGTTTTGTGATGCCCATGAGTTGTAGAAGCAATCATATTCTCCTGCTGCACAAAAAGAATTGTTGAACCCATCTTGCTCCATCCTGCTCCACCTGTTTCCCCAACATGCTCTGTGTAACAAAACCAGGCCAAACTCACACACATAACCATTAACACTACATTAGATAGGTCTCCTCACACCCAACCTCTCTCAGAGCTCAATTGTACTGGGTTACCACACGATTGCAAATACACAACACAGGACGTTAACACCCATTTAATCGCTCACTAACTGTGTGTTCCTTCAAGCAGGGTGCAGGTCCCGAGGTGAAGAGAAGGCTTTGGCAAAATCCTTGCACCTGCAGCCATAGCAGCTCTAAAACAAGGTGACGCCATTGAGGGGCAGAATGGTTTGTTTTTGTTCGTGTTGTTTTGCCTGTCATTGTTGTGTTCTGTTGTGTAGTACCGCATTTCGCCCGCTAGTGATGAAGTGTAACGTGGTGTTGATCGTGTGTGCCGGGGTCCTGCAATAGACCAACGATCTGCCCAGGACATACTACACCTCTCACCTGGGTAACGTCAGCTGGGATTGGTCCCCATGACCCTTAAGGATAAAATTTATAGATAATGAATGAATGGATGGATATTTTAATGACGATCATTCATCTCGTACATGTGAGACCTTCACTGTGAGATTATTGTCATTTTCACTTGTAGTTATTATGATATTTCATATTAGTCTTGAAGTGTAAAATTTCAAAGTCACCATCTAAGCAACACAGTACATTATCATGTTGTTTTGTGAGATAATTAAACCCATGAAAACAAATACAAAATGTGCAGTAAGCTCTATAAAGCAAAACCTTGCTGTTTTAGATGGAGACTTGAACTGTGCTTTTATTTGCAAAGGCTTCAAATCTCCACCACTGCCATTATCATCTGCATGCTGTGCAGCCCAACCCTCAAACACACCACCATCCAACAAGGCCTCCTCTCCAAGCAGAAATGGCTGTGTCAACAGGAAGATAGCTGTGACTAAGACTATTAGCCACTGATAGGCTGACTGTGTTGGCCACTGGTCAGGCTGACACAACAAAACAAACACACCCAGCTTCGGCACAATCATTTCAGACTCGAGACTAATTACTGTACCTCTGTGAAGTTTCCCTTTGAAAAGAGAAAGAAAAACTTCAAACATCATGAGTTTCTGACTGAGGCTTTCTTCCCGCAGAAGAAAAAGACCATCATTTTCTAACATTTATGTGTTGCACTTTAATTTTTGAGAGTACCCCAAACTTCCTAACACAGAGACCAAATCGCTGAAAATGCAAACCTGCACCCCAAGCCAAAATGAATGGGGTCTAATGGAAATGGTGTAGATGAAGCAGACAACAAAGCTTCCTCCCACCAACCTCGTTGGCTAGAACCCAAAATCCTCCCAATTCTCTGAGTCTATGTTTGATTTTACAGTCTTTCACTGTAATAGTATATAAAGTGGAAATAGTATTTGTTTCTCAGTAATTGTTTTCATATACTCTACATTTAATCAGATGAGTATAAATGTAGAAAGCAGGCCATCTTGATCTAAGAGCAGTGGGCTCAAAACTTGTGTTCTCTGTGTTTCTGATTACAAATATGTGGTGGATATTTTCATATGCGCTGGCTAAGGGTTTCTAACACAGTATGATTTGGTGTGTATTAATGCATGAAGTACATGGCTTCCCTTGCCGTGGTTTTGCAAGTGGATATTTGTTTAAACTGCTGCCCAGCATGTTCACTCTCTCGAGAGAACAAACATGTTCCCAGGATTTCTCTCATTAAAATAAAAGGATGAATCAATGATTTCAACCTTTCTATTTACCCAAGAAAGGAATTTGCTGGAGCAGTCATGCTTTTTCTAAGTGCAAAGATTTATAGTCTCTGCTACACACTCATGCCTCTACACATATTTACATATCTGAAATCTTTCGACTACAAATGCGATATTTGTATATGTGATTTATGTAGCTGGTTTAACTTGGACCGATTATGAAACTAATACAAGAATTTTTTGTTGACTTTTGTAACATTTAACTTGTGTTAAAACTTGTTAAATGTCTGCCAGGAACATGAGAGGTCTAAAGAAAACTTGAATCATGGCAAGTTGTTGGTTTTAAACAATGTCCAACACATAAAAAGTTTGAAGTTGTTGCTTTTTTAATATCTTGTTCCTGTGTTTATCATCATGGCAGTATATGGTGGTTGTGAGTGTGTGTGTGTGTGTTTCACAGTATTCTGACTGATTGATATGGGCAGTGCTCTACTGACATTCTGTGGTCACAGGAGGTACTGCGGAAAAATGCAGCTACCGCTTACACACACACACACAAACACACACAAAATGGTCGAAAGTAACTCAGCACATTTACTGAAGTGCTGTGCTTGAATACAGTTTTGAGGTAGTTTAATTATTTATATTAGCTGATACATTATACATCTACTCCACTACAGTAAGGAGGCAATATTGTAGTTACTTTGCAGATTCATATTAATTCAGATATATTATTACAGGACAAGATAAAACTAGATTAGATAAGACTGGACTGATCTCCAGGGAAATTCAGAAGCTGCCCAGCAGTATATAAAGTAATTAAAACTAACTCTACCTTTACCAGCCACAACATTAAACTGACAGACACATTAATCCATCTGTAATTATAGTCCAATGATATAATACACATTATTTTTCAAAGGGGCCATTCTGTATAACAAGTAATTTTACTTTTGGTACTTCAACTACCTTTTGATGCTAATACTTATGTAAAATTTTGAATGTAGGAGTTTTAGTGAAAGAGCTACTTTTTGCTTCTTTTACTCAGCTTATTAAACAAATTATTTTTGACTATCCTTTAGACTAAACAGTTAAATGTGAATAAAGAATGTGCTAATATATATATATATATTAGCACATTTCCTTTTCTGCGCTGTTCATTTTTTGATTTTTCATTTGTTTTTGTTCTTATTCTGCTATTTGATTACGTTATTTTTATAATCAGTTTCTGGTGAATACTGAGTACCTACTGACTACCTTTTAAAGAGCTCACATTAACACACACTAAGTTGCATGTGTTTGTGTCTGCTGGCACCCAGTGGTGGTACAAACTACTGCAGTGATTCAGAGTTATTTTCCTGTTTAAAATCTATAATCACAGTCATCAGGGTATTCGTAGCTGTTAGTGTTAGTGTTATGTGTGCACCATCACTGACCTTCAGCACTTTCAGGGGATAGAAAACAGGTCAACTACTGTTGAGCACTCAGCCTCTGTCTCACACACATGCTGAGGCACTGATTGCTCTTACACAACCATCATTACCAAAAGCTCTCTTTACTGTCTCTGTCCTCCATCTCCTCTTCCCCTCATTCCCTCGTTCTTTTTTTAACCGCACAGTCTCTTCCTGTCCATATTTGACCTCCGCCTCCAGTCATTTTTTGAAGACCTTCATCTTCATCTTCAACTTTTTTGTTGCTCTTACACATCTGTCTCCTCTCTCACTCCTCTCCTGTCTCTCTTGTCCCTCCACTTCTTTACCTTCAATCACAGAGGTGGCTTCTTTTGAAGCAGTGGGACAACATGTTTTTAACCTGGATGTTTGTTTGGTGAAGTACTGTGAGTACAAAATGTAACAGAAGAAATCTAAATGTGTACATATGTAGTTAGGTGTGGTGGGTAAGTATCAAATCAAGTATCTATTTGAGTTTGTTCATCCTGTAGAGTCAGCACTTCCTAAGATAATAAATGCATACCTTACAAAATGTACAGGTACCAAAAGTTATAAAAGATAAAACAGAACGCTCTCTTAACATTACCATCAAGAGGTTATAAGAAATGTATAAAAACATCAATCTTACAGCACAGAAATGCCACATTATTCCACCTTTGCAGTAAATACAAGCACCAGAGTTAGAAAAACCATTCACATCAGCCTCCTTGTTGTCAGAAATACCAGGACAGCTATTTCCCACATGGTGAAAGAACTACAAGAGGTGTCAACAAAGCAGTGATAAAGCCACAATCACTGGGAACTAAATCTGAATAAAATACTTCTAATTGTCTGATTTATACAGAATGGGGTAACCATCATAGAATAATGTATGAATGCTCCCAGGTAGAAAGAACAAGAGGTTTTCTGTCATCCCACTCTGCCAGCAATGCATGAAGGCAGTGTAAGCCCCACCTGGGTCACCACATTCAAAACATCCTTGACATGGCCATGTGAAACTGGTTTTACAATCTTTGAATCAAGGCCAGTGTGTGTGTGTGTGTGTGCGTCTTTCTATGGAAGTGTGTGTGTGTGTGTCTGTGTGTGTGTGTCCACCTGCGTCACAGTCTGTGTCAGTATGACGCACTTGGGCCTGTATCAGACACACAGGGAGATTTATTCTCTTGAACACATAAAATCAAACCTACATCACAAATACTGACGTCACTACATCACCATCAACACAAGAGGGCAGCAGTTCCCCACCTGAGAACTCCACCAGCACCTCCTCCTCACACTAAGCTTCAGTCCTCTGGGAGTTTGCAGGGACATTTAGGATTTAAAAGGGAGTGGGCATAAAGAGAGAAGGGCAGATTGGCGGACAGGTGAAGGCTTCGATAATCAAGAGGCTCATTTAATAGTGACCAATAACAGCACTGTCTATTTCTCAAACATTTAGTAAACAACCTTGTGCTTACATTTCTCTGAACTTTGCAAACTTTAACTTACTTATAACTTTTTATTATTATCCAATGCTATGAAATCAGTGTAGTGGATCATGAGATATATTGTTATGTTAAACTGTCTGTTTGAATATGTATAATAGTGGACGCTCAAATCACCAAAAACCTTGGTGCAAAATGAGGTTTCACAGATACAGTCACATCAGTTTATCAAAACAGCAGTGACTTTTTGCTGCTAATCAGAATACTAATGTTCAGAAATGACAGAGACAGAAAGGTAGGCAAGGGGAAGGGAGAGTGGTATGTGTGGAGAAATGAGGGCGAGAGAAAAGGGAAGGATGAAAAGAAGCAAAGAGGAGAGGAAGGAGGAAGGGTGGTCCATTCACAAGTGAATGGACGGAGGTAGAAGAAAGAGGAAAGATACATAAGAGATGGAGGGAAAGAAATATGAGGAAAGGCGAAAAGGATTAATGGATGAATGGGAAGGAGAGGTAGAAGGGAGAGAGGAGAAGAAGAGTAAATATTAAATGAGTGATGTGCACTCTCTCCAGTCAGAAGTGCAGCTGGCAGCAGAGCGGGCGTCACGAGCCAGCGAAACAAACTGACTGATGCTGGCACTAATACAACACACAACAGAAAGACAGTCACTGAGGGAGAGACGAGAGACAGATTCAGGAGGAGTACGTTTCTCCCTTCCTTTATTAAAAATGTTCACCAACTGCAACTCACACACCCTCGTCTTACAAAAACCATTTTAACGCTTTACTTATACCCGATGGTTTTGTCAAATACATTTTGGATTAACTACATGGTGCATGGACTCTCACAACACTGTAGAGGGGTAGAGGGTGGTCTCCAAGGCAATTTGTTAAGTGCTATATGTTGAATCGAGTCTGTTTGTTTTGCAAAAGTTTTACCAAGAGCCAACAATTCAGGCCAGACCTTCAGACTTCAGTGTCTCTGGATGTTCATCAGACCATTGCAAGTTAAAATACTGTGTCATAGATGACAGCAGTTAACACAAGTACAATTACCAGAGTCAGATCTTAAAATACAAGAAAATAACAATTTAACAATTATAATATGAGTTCATTCGTACGCCAACATACAGTAACAATAAAACTGATCTAAAGTAACTCTCAACCGCTTTTAATCCTTAAAAACATTTAGTGCCTGCAAATGAATGAAAAGTGTGTTTTCTGTATCAGATCACACCACATGATAAAATACACAACACACACATGGTGTCATGTGGGCATGTGTTGATGGTGGTGTGATGAGATTTTTGGCAAGAAGTAGTAGTTTTGGTGTGAAGACACTGCAAGTGGTTGCCACCTTCATCTCCGCCGAGGAGAAAGAGAAGGAAAGAAAATGTTGAGATAAAAGAGGAGAGAGATGGACAGAAGAAAAAATAGAAAGAAAGTTTGCTTGCTGATTTTGTTACTTTACTTTCATTCACTGGGGCTGATGACGACAAAACATCACCTGTCACGTACTGCGGTGTTTTGTGGATTTTGTATCACATTACCTATTTCAGCTTCATGAATTCGTAGTATTATCTTTCTCAAGCAAAACAGTAACTTTATTGAGCAACAATTGTCGGGTCACCATCAGTGGTACTCAATTCGTTTGACCTCAGTCTGAGCAGTTAAAGTGGTTTTCATGTACAGAAACAAAGTCTATCAGCTTCTTGATCGAATCTCTGACCGCGTAGTCCCACTCACTGAACTGAAATATTGCCAAATGGTGTATATTTCCCAAGATCCCCGGCTTCCTGATCTAGTCACCGTAACACACCAGACTGTTAGAATTCTGATATTAAAGTTTCCTTGGCTGGATTAGAGGATGAACACTGGTTTTTAATGAATTTAAGTCTTGAAGTTACATAGAGACAGAGGCAATAGTCTCCTATTACACGTCAACGTACCATCAAAACGATTTCTTGAAACTGTTATTTTAAAGGTAAAAAGTTTTACATAATGTTGCTGTAAGTCATTCAAATGAAACAAGCTAGAGGTAAACCAACAATTTACAAAACAACTTACAATCCATTAATCCATACACTCAAACTGCCACTGCATTCATTAAGCAACGGAAATATTATGAGAGAAAATGCACTTGGAGAAACAAACTTGACTTAGAAATAAACCCTGTCTGGATTGTCCCTCTCCATAACAAAGTCGCCACTTTATGATGCGGGTGCTGATTTTACAGGGCAGAGACAGCTGATTTTATTAGGCATGATTGATGTCAAACATGCATGTGCATCACTGCAGGACGCCACTAAAAATCTGGTTCTCTGGGGTCCAAGTAAAGCCACTGCAGAACCTATAAACATAGATCCAAGTGTGTGTGTGTGATCACCACCATCAACCACCAAAACATACAAAGTTTTTCCCTTGACGCACAAAGAACTCATGCGCACTGATTGTTATTGCTGTTAGTTTTGTTTGTTAATTCTGTTCTCACTGGTAGGAGACTTTTAATGATGTCCAAAATGAAGAGGGTTGAAATCTCAAATTAACAAAAATTGATTACAGTAATTTCTCTTTTGCTGGAGGCAGGTGGCATTTAAATTTTTAGTTTTTTAGTTTTAATGAGGTATCTCTCATTTCTCATTCTAGTGACAACACATGATCCATAAAACAAAGATACCAAGAGACTTTTTACATTTAAATCAATAATGTCAACTAGGACATGGCAGGTTGATATGTCCGCTTATTTAAAATGAATAATGGAGGTCCTTAGCTTTTGGATCATTTATTGCATTTTAAAAATCTCTTCCGTTAACATGCTTCCATGCTCAGCAGGTCAATACGCATAGCCGGTCAACCTCCCTCACCCAGCTCTTTGCCTATTTTTGCCCCCATGTTTTCCGCAAACCAGGTTTTCTCATCTTATCAGACCTTTAGCAATGTCACGGCCTAAAAACACATCTACAGTAACTGAGTGCTGTGGTAACAAAGAGGTTAAAGAAACAGGAGTTTGACCAGGACAGTGTCTGGCTTGACTTTCAAGACTGGGTCTAGTGGAAAAAATAGGGTAAGAAACCAATGGATACACTACCTACACACACACACACACAACTAAAATTATATTATATGGTTGGAGCCCACAGGTCAGTCAGGCATGGATCTATGGATGGTAATGGTGGCTGTGGGTAGTCCACCCTGGAGTTCAGACTGAAATATTCTAGCAGCTTGCACATGAAAGTTTGTACAGACGCTTCTCAGAGGAGAAATCCAATTGATTCTACCCTTACTTTCTCCCTCTAACACCTCATGAGGTTCAAATTAATTGTTTTAAGCAAAGTGATTGTGATGAAACATAAACAGTAACCAGTGCTGCTGTCTCTTTTTTTTTTCTTTTGTTTTGGTCAGGACAGTCTCTGGCACACACTTTATCCAACAGTGTCCCCAGCTTCCAGTCAGAGGCTGACATCCTAACTCTTGGCTAGGATACTGCAAACCACAAGAATTGTGAATATTTTACTGGGGCTTCTTTTATTTATGGATTATACAGCTGTTTAAAGTTACTGTGGGCTAGATTTCATCTGTCTTTGAACTGAACTACCAGCTAGTGTTATAAAAGCTGCAGAGATACCGTAATACATTCATAATTATCTTTATCTACCTGTGTAACATCATGTTATGCTTTTTACTATTCAGAGTCTGTGTGTGTGTGTTGATCTTTATGGCACAATGTGGTCCTAGAGACACCCACTGTAGCACGAATCGTCACAGAGGTCGTCTGGACATTTGTTCACCACGATAGCATCACAACCGTGCAAGAGACAGTCATAAAACCTTTTATAGGTATGTAGCTGAGATCAAAATTAAGTTGAAGATGGATGGTTTCACGACTACTGAGTAAGTACTTATATAGGTCAGAATGTTAACATGTTGGATGGATCACATAACTGCAAATGTGTACATAACTTTCTAACCCCGCCTATTTGTCTATTTCTGTTGTAATACTAATTTCTGTGGGAATCTTATCTCATCACATCTCATCCAATTTTAATTAATCATGTTCTTATTCAGGTGTATATTTGATTGATTTTATAATTTCTGAAACATATGGCATCTCTGTATTCTGCACAATAATGCACCACTGCACAGAGGGACAGTAGAGTTAGGTGATGCAGCAGAAGCAACAAACATGCTCTCAATCACAATTAGAGGGGAATAATAGCAGAGGACAGACGAATGTCATTAAGTCCTGTTGCAGTATATGCTCTTTGGTGTGATCAGGTAGTCGAGATATACTACCTTAGAGACTGGGAGGTTATTGAAAGAGACAGTGACAGAAAAGGAAAGGCAGACAGACACACAGGACCAGTGGGTAATAAATCTATCTAACCCATAGGCAATCTTTCCATCCATGGATTCACTTGGATGACAAGGGTGGGGTTTAACCTGTCATGTTTAATAAAAACTGCTTCAATTTCGAGGCTTCATGGATCAACACCTGGTCTGATCTGCAACTGGGTCAGCAGCCGTCTGCCTGCCCGCCTTTCTGCTTGTTTGTCTGTCGTACAAAAAATAAAACACGCACACACACACACGGCAATGCAGTACCTCACAGTCACAACTCACTACCTGTTACAAAGCTCAGGACCGGTGCCCAAGGACAGAAAACGTCAACCTTGGGCAGAGGGTGGTAACAGAGTCAACCTTCCAGGTACGTTTAGATAAAGTGTTACAAACTGTCCTCAACTATGTGGAAAGTCAAGAATTGCATGTTCTTATTGCAGCCAAACTCACTTTCATTTCACTGATTACTTCCTGTTCTCTAGGTGTGTTACTCCAATCAGCTGCTGTAGCTGATTGCAAGAACAACCTGAGACTCTGAGTCGTAGACTCACAACAGAAAGACACCACACAAGAGTTTATTTTATTCTAATATATATATATATGCGTGTGTGTATGGCAGCTAAAGGATGTTTTCGTTGGTGTTGCTATGAAATTATTATCATTAAAATCATATAACATCAGATGTAATTTCTGTGTTATGGGATTAACAATGTAACAAAGTAAACCTAAAACTTTTCAAATGTTTCAAGACTGAATACATACAGATAGGCCTGAAAACTTTCCCCAAAAATCTAGATATTAAAAACAAACTGAATTTCTTAAATGCACCTAGTTGTCAAAATCTTCTATGGTATAATCACAACACAATGTGTTGTTGAAGAAAAGATTTTGGTGTTTCAAACTGTCTTTCTAAACAAACATTTCAAGACTGTGGGAGTGCAAAGAAGCATCCTTTCAGATTATGTTACCAGACTGATATTCAACCATGAAGACCTACAGCTGGTTGGATTTTTAGTTGTTTGAATCACTTTTAGACGAAACAACACCATTTGGACATGATTACATCGTAAGGAAGATATCGGTCACCTCCTTGTTTGCTAAATTACCATTCGATGTACGCCTAATTGGAAAGTTAACTTTCTCCATCCTTGGATTATATATAGGACATCATGAGGTTCGATATGAAGGGACCAAAGAACAAACGCTTTTTCTGTTGAGCAAAATAAAATGTTGCATTGTTTAGTCTGTTGTTCTTCTTATCTACCATACCTATATCTCAATCTCCCTGACATGATTCTGAAACCACCAGCCCACATCGCATTCCTTGTTGTGTGTGTTCAGGTCTGTCCATATCAACAAAGACATGTGAAAGTGACTTTATTTGATAAATGGTCATGGTCTTTTGAGGTTTCCTTCAACATATGAAAATGTTTGGCTAATGCTGCAGTTGTGCTCTGTTTTGGTGCCGTTTGAAAAACTCTCATATAAATGAGCTGAATGCTGATATTGGCATTTATGGCTGTGCTAAAAGATGCTTCTATTTGGACATGCAACTCATATGGTTATAAACCTCCTTCCAAAGTTTCCAAGGAAGAGTCTACATCATGGATTTGATAATTATGGCTTGATCAATTGGGACATTGTTAGGACTGTTGATCCCAGATATGATTACCTAATTAGTGTTGAACAATAGTACTATGTTTTATGGTTTCCCCAAGTCTCTAGGTAACCTGTAGAGAACCTATGTTAGCAGGGTAACAGATAAGCTGAAGGAGTCAATTAAGGAGATATGAGTTGGGGGACAATGAATAATATCTCTATGGGAAAACAGGAGGAGGAGGGAGAGGGTAAGAGGCAGATAGGGATGGATGAGAGATAGAGAGTGGCGGAGAGCACTTTGATGTTCTGACATAAGCCGATTAGCTGACATGATGTACTACTATGAGTTTTATTTATACACTGTTTTCAGCTCCACTGGATGTTCCCGCCCTGTTAAAACATTTCACCGCTTTTAACTTCAGCTTACAATTATGCCAATCAATATTTTTATATATTCAAATTCAAAATAAATCCAATAACTACATGTAGCATAAAAGTGGTTGCTGGTAGGTAACTCACCAAGATGTATCAACCAATTGCAGCCTTACTGAGCTTTTTTCACTTCTTCTATTTGCTCAGTTTGACAGGACATTTACTGTTTTGGTTCAGCTTCTCCGCCTCATCAGCCCTGCTAAATCCAGCAGCAGCGCAGCAAATTGGCCAGGTTCTCTCATACTACATCAACTGTTCAACCATGTAGAGTAACAAAATGGCAGGTGTGATGTTAAAGAAGTAGTTCTAGAAGTAAAAGTACATTTCACTTTTTCACAAGGACAATGTTGGTTGATTTAAATCTTAACACTAATGCTTGATGGGCATGAATTATCTGTTGCATCATTAGCACCAAAGATGAGCAAATGCATTAGAAGATGTCTGGTTCTTGGTTATTTGAGCAAAAGTCAAAGGTACCTGTACAAATGGGAGAAATGAACTATGACTCAAAGTAGTATTTGGTAAAAGCATTCAATCACCAAGCTTGAAGGTTTGCAGCTATCAGAAACTAAATGCTTGTGAAACACATAATGCCATGTTCAGCAGTTTAAATAAGGTCGTGATAAACCTTATATTCATAATTAGCTGGAGCGATGAAGCTACTGTGCTATTAGAGCATAGATAATATTTGAACCACATTTTACATACGTAAAGAGATTTTTCAGATCGCCAGAAAATTTCAAATATTATAATTGACTGCCATACATAAACTTAATAGGATGGGCATTGGGCAAAAGCAAAATATTATTTGAAAATGAATGAAAACTTCCATGATTCATGCTGCAAACAACAGAAAAAATAATCACAATCACATAAATTGTTAGATTTTTTATAATCTAATGACTATTTGAAAATCTGAAAATCATGATCCATTCTTAAAACGTACAGTGCATCGGAGGAAGAAGCTGAGGATATCTTTGAAGAACCTTCTTCAAACAATTAATTTACATCATGAAATGAACCCCTACTGTGACTTCCAGTTGTTAAGGGAAAAGTCAACTGTACTCACTCCCACTGTTTCCCCTCCCTGGCCTGGGGTGTACAGTAGCTTGTGGGCCTGATGTGCCAGGATGACATCCCGGTGGTCCACCAGTCCCTCCCGCGGATCAATGGGACTATGGGGTCGTACAGACCAGACATGGATTCGCCAGAGTGAACTTTACAGCTGCCCCTCCACTGGTGAAGGGCACTTTCCGTACTGCTCCACACGGACGCCATAAACAGCATGATAGTAGGTGGGTTGGGACCTGGCTGCTCCCCGCTGATTGGGGGAGGGTAAGGCGAAGTGGTCAGGAGTGCCCTGGAGATGAGGAGGAGCAGGACGACGCTCAAATACGCCACCCAGCCGCCATGGTCCTGGAAGGGAGACAGCATGGAGCTGGAAGGGGAGGAGGAGGGGAGACAAGAGAAGGAGCATGTGGAAAAGAGGAGAGTTAACACATTAAAGAATTACTAGACTGCCAACCTGACAAGTGTTGATGTAGAAAGTTTGAGGGTCAGACCCATCTGAAGACAAATAAGCCATGAATAGGTTTGGCTTACAAAGACAATAAACTGTGGATAGGGATTGTGATGAAAAGATTAACTAAGGCGCAGGATGGACAATTGTCTTTTGTGTCGGACAATTTGTAACCATCCAAAACCCAACAATTTAACAAGCACAGCCACTTCTATGCAGCCAATGACCAGCTAAAGGAGGTGAAAGTAGGCAAATGACACTATCATTATTACTGTCACACATCATGTGCAGTCGAGGCACCATGATTGCCTTCAAGAAAGAGACATTCGAGTGTGTGCTGTTTTGCCCATTGTACACCACTGTGTGAAGATAATAAAGATGCAAAACAGCAGACTTTTTAGGGAGATGAGAGAGAGGCAGCAGTATGCAGCCAGAAGAGGCTGCATTGCTTTTCACCCTGGATTGAGTGTGTAGCCATTCGAACAGGTAGAACCCGTTTAGGGTGTGTAGTCAGATGACATGTCATGATCTAGTTAGTTTAAACCATAAGGTCAGAGATTGGATAGTAGCAACATGGAAATAAAAAGCATTGTCGCTCAAATGAGAATGCAACTTACTGTCGTTATTCTCTCTTTTGTCCCCTCACAGACACAAATGAATTTTTTAAAACATAAATGAGATTTTGTTTTGTACACTGGTCTCGTCGATAAAACCAAGAACTCAATATTTCATTATCAGTCCTCCAATTATACTAAAACTCATAATAATCAAGTATTAGCTGACTTTATGGAGGGGATGAAACAAAACAAGGCTCTTCATTAAATCAGCATAATGAATAATCTGGCTCCTGTGACTATGCTGACCAAGGTAACATTAGAGGAGACCAGTCCTGAAATGGTGTGAGGGGGCAGCTGTGAGGGAGAAAGTTCAGAGAGTACATTTGTGATGGAAATAGAAGACAAAATGATGGACGAAAGGATGTGGAGGGACTGGCAGGTTGGAAAAGGACTAAGGTAAAGGAAAGACAAAGGCAACAGTAGAGTAGGAACAGAGTAAGAGATTTGGAGAGTAAAATGGAGGGAAGGAACAGGAGTAAGAAAGTTGTGAATAATTGATTTTGGTGAAAAGGAGGAAATAGGTGAAATATAATTCTTCCATGTTCAATCATCACAAAACAACAGTAATACTGCCTGTAACAAAATGCACTTAGATACATATGTTGGGGTAAAAAGACAGGCTGTTTCAAAGATACCCACACTATAAACTCTACTAAACTCTTATATCCCCTAGTTACTGAGTTTAGAGTCTTATTTTGTGATATATGGGGCAACTGCAGGAATTGTTTGCTTTCTTTATTTCTTAATAGTACACAGCTGCTGTGCAGTTGTTGTGTTTATGTTCTTTGATTCACCGGAGAGTCTTTCATGATGAGAGCAGAGGGTTTGCAGTGGAGATGGCTTTAGTTTGTTGTTTGTCATTGAAAAGGAGAAGATCAAGTGGAGCCTTTCTTCAACTTAACGTTGTATTCACTCTGGAAATTTCTGTATGCTAAGGTTGTGGCATAGCTGTCTTAAATCCACTTCCGAAATTGTGAAGCAGAATCCTCCTTAATTCTCTGTTTTATGTTTAGATTCTAAAGCCTAAGGAATTACAGAGTGATTTTCAGTTTGAGAAGAAGGTTCTGTAAACAAAACACATTAATTTGGCCTGCATGTATTATAATCAAATATTCTAGTGATATTGGATAGGCATATGTGATTTAGCAGTCACTTGTAACTCAGTTTTACTACGCTCTGTGTGCATTAAACCACTCTTGTTACATGCATGTGCAGCTCAACTCTGGAGGATTATGCAGAAAGTTTGAAATTAATAACTTTCTGTTTCAGGTAATTCATCGATTATTGATTCAATACTGAAAATTACAAGTCTGCACTGTCTGATAAAATGGTCCACAGCAGCAATGAGGTCATCATCCCTGTCAAAATGGCGACCATCAAGTCTCTTCTTCATCTTGGGGAAGATGTAGTGGTCTTAGGGCGGGTGTTGGATGAGTTCAGTTTGACCGATGGTCGATGTTGTCCATTTTCTTAGACAATACTGACTTGTAATTTTCATTTACCTGAAACAGAAATACCTCAAAGGTCATCAACTTCCTGCAAAATCACTCAAACAATGTAACTGCATATCCAACGAGAGCTGTTTAACTCATCTCCTTCTACCTTTAGACAAAAACTTATCAGTTGATTCAGCCGGGGTCATCCAGTTATCAGGCAAGTGTTCTCAGTAAAACTGCAGTCTAATTCTTTTGGGCAGTTCTGTGCTTTGCTCTCTTTCAACTTTTTATCTTGGAAATAAGTATAAGCCAGAAGGCACAGTCTGAAAAAAGTAAAATTATGTTTTTTGCCCTTGGAAAAGAAGAAACCAAAAAAGTGAGAAAGGTGAAGAATATGAATCCGCATAGAAAGAGGGGGTGCATCAATAAACCAGACATTCAATAAAAGTGCAGAGGACAAACAACAATAAGAGGTATGGAGAGAAACAGAGGAAAGAAAAGAAGGGTGGACTGGAAGATAAAGGAGAAACACACTTAATTAAACGCCTGCAAAGAGTAATGACACTAATCCGGCAGTTTAATTTTTACAGTGTAATTGCAAAAAAATAAAATGCTCTTGGTTTGTGTGTGCATGTTCATGTGTGTGTGTGTGTGAGAGAGTGAGAGAGAGAGAGAGAGAGAGAGAGAGAGAGAGAGAGCCCACTAACGTATTGGAAACAGCATTTTTCCTCACCAGTTATCTGCTGAGAGTGCATTACACATTATTTCTCCCTGACATGGTGTAAAGTGAAAACTAATCCACAGAGACAGGCGCACCACACACAGATTTACGCTCACACACTGCAGGTACAATGATGAGACATACTGCTATGGTAAGGACTTTGTTGGGTGATTGAGGGGTGTGTGTGTGTGTGTGAGCGCCCGCAGGGCTTGAATAACACAGGTCCAGTTGTATTAGTGGTAGCGGCACAGAACACACAAACTCAGGACACTGCACATAACACAGAGTAAGGGCAAACTACAGAACTAACAAGGACACTGAGGACTCATAGAGAGGTGGGGAGATTATGAGGGGAGACAGGGAGGCTGATTGACAGATAAAAAAAGAGAGAGAGAAGAGGGTGAGGGGCTGAACATATGAGGGGGAGAGAGAGAGACAGTGAAGGAAGCGCGAGACAGTAAGGGGACAACAGGAAACCAGCATTTACCCCAAAGGCACAGTGGTATGATGGAGAGTGCACTTTAATAAAAGGTACAGAGGCAGCAAAAGCCAACAGGATGACAGAGAAAGTGTGGGAGAGATTAGGGGACATGACAGATGAGTGGAGGGATGACTAATTGCTGAATGAGAAATACAGAGCAGAGCAATGCAGATGAAGCAAAATCCTTTCTCGCTTTCACTCATTGTGTCTCTCGCTTTACCCCTCGGGGATTGACAGCGGAAAAGACAAGGAGGTTTCTGCACCTCTAGCTCAGCAGGGAACTACTACAACTGCACACTGTAGATATACAGTACAGAGTACCAGTGCAAGAAGACGACCGAAGCCCTGCCTCACAGCTGCACGCTGCATCTGCAACCGGGGAAATCAACTACTTAGATTTTTTAAGACAATGAAACTGGGGATCGAGTGGCAAGCAGCATAGCTGAGGCCTGAAGAATCAACATAAATACTGAAATGATCAGCTGATTAACTGATAAGTCAAGTATATCAACAGAAAATTAATCAACATCAATTTTAATAATTAAATGTTGTAAGAGCATTGAAAAACATTTCAAAATGTTCAGTAAGACATCAGTAAACAGATGGAGTCATCTTTGTAGCACATTATTTCCAAACAAGGACAGGATGTCTAACTGCAGTTTCAACAACCAAAACCAGCATTTAGTTATCTCATCCACATTGACATAACATTAATACTATGTGTCACATTTTAAGGGCTCAGATGGCATTTGTAGCATATAATTACTATTTAAGCAATTTATCAAATAAATGTGCAGAATATTTGTAGGTTCCAGTATCTCCAATCTTATGATTTGTGGTTTCCCTATTTGATATCATTAAGACCAAATCCCTGTTTGAAAGTTGACACCTTGGGTTCCAGGAATATGGTTATCTCCTGACATTCCATAAAAATCAAGCAGTTAATCAATAATGAAGATAATTATTAGTTGCACACCTTCCAAAGATGCAGTTCTGGTTAGATGCTGGTGTCAATAAAACCCCAGGAGACTGTGGTGGAGTTTTTAAACACTATGTAACTTATACTGAGCAGCTGCAGCAGCAACTTCTGCAGCCACATGTGGTGACTACATGATGCTGGACCGCTGAACTCCAAGTCTGAGCGGTTATTGGATGTAGCGTACTCCTAGACGCTAACATCTCATGTAAAGAAAACCTGTCAATCGCTCAGGCAACAAACAGCATTCATCGAAGGGATTGAAAATGAAAGAAAGAATTACTGAGCTAGCTTCTAGCTTCACTTCTCGCTGGAGACTTTAGTTATATAGTGTGAAAACTGACGTTCAGGGCGCAGAGCAGGAATGACAGAGGCGCCATTCTCCCTGTCACACGTCAATGTACCATCAAAATTATTTTGTAGCATAATGTCCCTTTAAATGTAAGCTAAAACCAAACTTGGGGTACTGGTCCATGTTCGTCTCACTCAACAACAACACTCATCCAACTTCAGCTTCACACTGTTGCCCAAAAACCACATGCTTCAAAATATCTCCTTAGAAAAACGACACAGGTAGTCACACTCATTATCTTATCATCTGAAATCCATATTGGAAACACATACACAGACACAAACACAGTTTTTTTTTTCCTCATCAATGAAAATGATCAGGTGGAAAGGAAAGGAACAGCACACATTTAACTGCAGCAGTTCATTCAACCTTAGACTTCTGATGTGAACGCTGACGTCAGAACCAAGTGACACCAATAAAAACAGTAGAGATGAACAGCCGGATTCAAGTCATTCGACTGAACATGACTCACCCTGCATTTAGAATTTAATTCAAAGCAGTTTTTCATGGGATGTTTCCGGTATTTGTCCTCTCCCATTTAGGCACTAAAAGTAGTAATACTAGTATGATGATAAATATAATTTGTGTTTTAATATAGGCAGATAAATAATTGCTGAAATGGTGAACAATAAAAAGGTTTGGTGCATTTAAGAAGGGCAGAAGAGAAACAGGGAGCAATGCCTCAAAGTCACAGAAGCAGGATTTTGATTGGAAGGTCACTGATCTGAATCCCTGGGCAGCTCAGAGGAAATTTAGCCAGGAAAAGTAAATGAGTAAAACCTTTTTTCTACCCTTGCAGCAGTCCCGAGCAGCTACTTAGGCCATAATTTCTCTAAATTTACTGTGAAAAACACCTTTTTCATCAATACAGTTAGGAGTGGGAATTCAGCAGGGGTAGAGCTGACTGGCAAAGTTATTTTGCATGTGTAAAGTCTAGAGTAGATGTTTTACTTTTACTACATCTAAGTCCATAACAGTATACAGTGTTTACAATGTGCTGTAATAGTCCACAATACATATTAACCACCAGCATTAATCAACAGTCACCAGCCCATTAATGTCATGATTCTAACATTGCTTCAAATAAATAAATGGTGCTAGCATTTATTTTCTTGCTCTCACAACAATAGTGCACAATAATCATGGATTTTATAACAATGAAGTCCAAATTCAAGTTAATTAGAGTGCAAGAGTCTCCACAGCAGATTTAACATGCTCAAACAGCCACACTACCAACAATGAGGCCGTACTAGTGCCAATAGTGTGTCAGGTCACAGAGGCTCAACAATGGACCAAAATTACCAAAGGCTCATTGTTGGAAAATTAATAAGTTCCCAGTCTAATCCAGTCCAGTTGAGTGTTAACAGATGCCTCCATCAAAAAAAGGATTTTTTTAAATTTAATTTTTTTTAAAGTAAATTTTACCATTACAATCCCGATAATGTCCAAATCCACCAATATCTCTGTTCATTATATATATGTATACATGCCTATTCCCTCTGGAAAAATGCCAGAAACATGAGAAATTTTTCAAGCTAGTGACCAGGAGTTTTTTAGCTAATTGCTTTTTAGCAGACACACCGATTTTCCCAAATATTATCACATATAAATGCTTATTCTATATCAAAAAACACTTGGTTCATGAGAACATACAGTATATAACCTTTGACAACTGTTTTTTTTTTCAGGTCTAATTAAGCTTGTTTTGCACCTGCTAACTAGCTTGTACTGACCAGTCCCGTTGAGCAGCAGATAATTGTCTTTTCCAGCACAAAAAGCAAAAAGTTTTTTTTTAAGCTAAGCACTCAGTAACTACCGTTTCAATAATGCATTAGCCACAGACTAAAGGTACTTTGTATTACCTTCATAGTGTGGCTCCAAGCTGTAGTTGGAAGACCTCTGGTTTTTCAGGACTAATTAAAATCTTGTACAGTGACACTAACAAACACACCCGCTGCTTTCCAAAGCAGTTACACGTTAACTCTCTCCAGACCAGAGGAAACTCACTAGCTTTGCAACAATATAGCTACTGACTACCCAAAATGCCAACCTTCTCTTAAAGTGACAGACTCACACAATAACAGATAAATTAGCTAGCATACAAACTTTAGCCAGCCAGGCTTGTCATCTTCAGTGGAACATCCTCAGCTAGATTATTCAGGCACAGCTGACCTTTATTGATAAGTGGCCAAGCCATGTGAGGTGTGTCCTTTGATTTAGCATGTTATACCATAATTTGCTGGTAATTCTCTATTTGATCCTAATATAGAAATGAAATGTCTGTAAACCTGTTAACAGCCACTATGTGTGCTTTTTTTTTAATTATAGCCTATTCAAAATAGTTCTTTTATATTATTTTATTTTATTTTTGTAGAAATATTTAAACAATGTCGCTGAAAATTGATGAATTGTATGTGTTGCATTTTGTCTATTTATGGCAGAGTAGCCAGACGAGAGTGAGAAATACTACACATTATCTTTAACACATTAACTATGCACCATCAGTGCTGACTGAGAAATTATATCAGAGCAGATGGTCATGTAAGTTGTGAGTCAGCAAACTGAAGTGCTCCCACTAGAGGAAATTCCTAACAAGAAGGTAAAGTCACACTGAATACATGGGTAGTTAAATGCCTATGCTGTTGGAAAACAATGATAGTGCAGGACAGAAACTTGATATCATGCCTATACAATCTTAGGATAAAGTTCTTATTCACAGTTAATAGCATTCAGCAACTCAGTCATTCAAATTAATCATACAATAAGCAGCCACTTGGTCAGTCCAGCACTCAGCAGTGGGGATAAAAGTGATTCAGCCTTAACAGCCAAACAAAGTTCCTGGTCTCCTGGTGTTCTGACTGTCTGACTGCTGCTGACCTCTTTCTGCCTGTCAACCCATCCCAAAAAAAACTCTGACCTCTCAGGTCACAGCTCTCTGACTGCTGCATCCATCAAAGAGCAGGTGAATGCTAATAAGCCACACCATTTTTCATCGCACACCACCTATAAGGCTACGTCCGTTTTCACTGAGACTCTTTTTAGAGAGTTGGTGATTTAGCTTTATGCTCACCGTGGAGGCTGTAATGTGTTGTGTTGCAAAGTTGTATTTCAACATACAGATATGTGTTTCTAATATCATTCCTATCAGAGGGCACTACCACTGGTATTGTATGGATATTAGAATTACATCTATGTGTTAGTCTCAGCAGGTGAGTGGGTTATATTATGTTATTTGTGCATTAAAATGTGCATCTCATGTCTGCAGAAATGTCCGAGGTAGGAACATTGAGGAGTTAATGTACTCTAAATGTAAGCTAAATGAAGTGTGAGAGTGTTTCTCTTGGATCACTGAACTGTGAAAAGAGCAGTAGACATTTATAGAGCATGTGTTTAACCTGCTTGCAGTACCACGTAGGTGAGGTTTCTTTAAAACCAACTGTCCACCATAAAAATTGTAATGAGCAGTACTGTATGTCATCAGCAGGAACCTCCCAGCAAAGATGTTTCTGCTTTGCTCTAATTCAGAGGCCGAACCCTATGATGTCCCAATTTTTTGGCCAAATACGTCATAAGAAAGCGTAAGATCACCCCACCACTGTGCTGCTAAAAAAACAAAAGCTGTTTCCAATTAACAAATGGAGATCAAGTGATTTGGCATGAGGAAATGTAATTAAATTGTAAACTGTCTCAGTGAGTCACCACACCAGCTCTGGACATGAATATAATCAGCTGGCAACATGCTGGGATCCATTATTCTGGAGGTGGCCAAAATTATAAGGCAGCAGAGGAGACAGAGGTATTACTGGAGCTTATAAATCTAAGTTACTGATGGACACACAGCGACAGACAAAGGGAGACAAAATAGATGTGGTGCTAAAGTGCTTCTTTTCACCAAAATACGAACACAGGCTCACAGTTGCTGTCCGCATCAGTGCCCCGCTGAACCCTGCCAGTGTTTTACAGTGGAAGTTTTTACTTTGGGTTTCACCCAAGGGTGCCATGACACACTGACTCACTCCTGCTTTCATCCCAACTACTGCATAAAAGCCAGAACACAGGATGTTGTTTACTCTGCTGAGCCCAGTACACCCATGACTACTGCATTTGATTTACGTCATGAGTGGGAAGACCTACCTGGATCACAGAGAGCCAGATGTAAACAGAGAAAAACTCAACCACAGGACAGTAAATGCTTAAAGATACAACTAAATGAAATTGAAATACCCAGTTTAAATTGTAGCTGGGATTATAATCTTCCAAAAAACTGACTGAGATTCCCTCCATCCTCCATGTGCGTATTGAAGTTTATGAAACATAGGAGAAATTGTTGAAATTTCAGGCAGCTATGGAGGTCAGTCCTATACAGGTATGAAAGGTGAGCAGTTGGGCCAGCTCCACAAGTAGACATGCTGGCTGTTTATTTTCTTAAGGTACATTAAAACTCAAAAAACCTGTCTCAGGACCACCGCATTCACACAACCCATTAGGATGTTACACTATGTGCACATTTTCAAGCATTATTTTACCTTGCTACTCTCCTGCTTTTTGGTCCACATGTTCCTGAGAGGGGTTTTTGCACATTCACACTACTTCCTGGTTAGACCATGTTTGAGGAGAGAGGTGAGCAAAGTATGTTTGTTTTTGACAAAAGATGTATTCCTGAAACTGCTGAACATATGCAAGTTTAATTTCCTAATTATTTACCAATTTCTGTACATTTCTAAATTTGTTGATATTTTTCTGTCTATGTATGAACACGGTAAACTCCCCCACTGGTGGTTTAGTCCTCTCCCAATTAGGTACCACTAAGGTATATAAAGGGGCAGTTGTGTGTGTTGGTTTTTGCTGTTGCTTTGTCATGTTACTGCGTGGTGGGGTAATGTATGGCTACCAAAAGTTTGTACTTACTGCTGATAGTTCTTCAATTTTTTTGGGCCCGCTGACACTTGAATGTGACCGGCAGCACTATATCCACTATCAATCTATGAAAGTCTGCCTGTATTTTGTTTATCTCTGGACATTAATGACTTTTCATCTTTGGCAACTTCTGCTTATTGTTGGTTTAGTTTGACAGCTACAGCCTTTGACAGCAGCACTGTTTTTGTCTCATGTCAATAAGGCTCTGTTCAGTTGAGTAAAGCTGACAAACACAGAAAACACTGAGATGGACTGATGGACGTAGGGATGGAGGGATGAATAAATGGAGAGGTGAGACAGAGAGGGTCAGGAGAGTGTTCACCCAGAAGTAACAGGTAGAGAGTAGGTGTGAGACTGCATTAGGTAAACAAGAATACAAACACACACATGCGCACATCTGTCAGAACAACTCTAATCCTTTCTACAAGAGGGAAGAACAGCTCTGCAGCTCTGTGAAGGTTGAAGCATGAAGAAACCTGATTCTGTAAAGACTCGATCACATTTAGATCTGTCAATGTTACGCTGATGTCAGGTTTGAGCCAACACAGGCCAAAATAGTAAAGGAACAAAGAGAAGAGGGAATATTTTTGGCTAAGGGGTACAGTAGTACTCTCTCGAGAGCCGTACATATGGATTTTACATAACTCACTCATCCAATAGTAGATTTGACACTCACTGTTGAATGTGTGCAATAATAGCCCAGGAAGAATACCTTAGTGCCTATCATGATCCTGACTCCTTTAGAAGAAGCGTTGAGGGATCTGAGAGATGTTTTTTTTTCTTCAGCAGCAGTGGAAGAACTGTTTTGTTCTTTGTATAGCTTCAGGATGGTCTCAGACTTGAAGCATCAGTTCAGCTTTCCCCCACCTTGCGGTTCTTTCATCTGAAATACTGAATTTTAGTTTGGATTCAATGCAAGCAAGTCTACAAATATCCTATATTTATTTTCTCTACTCTACTTCTGTCCAAAACTATTAGTGAGCTGGAAGTTATTAAATCAATTTCCTGTGTTTTCCAGACATCCAGCGGCCCTGAAAGATACAAAGAAGTTATCATTTTCCCACTTATCAGCCCACTGTGGCTGAGAGAAGACAAACCTCATGCAATGTCTTAACTGAAAATGTTATGATGCTGTGATTGTGTGAGATAATGTTACATGGCTGTAATTGTTATTGTGCTTCTGCTGTAACCATTTCTAAGATGCATGAAGCTGTATCTTTAAACACACTGAGCCTGCAGTTATTTCTGATTCTCTCTGGTACTGGTTAACTTGTTTTTTAGCATTGTGTCTGTCTGTGTGGGTCCAATTTGTCCAATATTGTGTCAACATATTCTTAAGGCCATTAACTCTGGAGTATATACCCCCAAGGAAAACCAAATATTTGTATCATATCTGATGAAAATAAGCTAGATCTATTTTTAAATAAATAATACTACATATTTTTTCAATGGCTATATGTAAGACGTGTAATGTGAAAGGCACCAGTCATAGTGATAAACCTGCTCTGCAGTCACCCTCAACTGACTCCAACTGCCATCTTGTTTCCCTCTCACAGCTCTCTCTCTACTGGATACACTACTGCCTGCTTTCCTTACGTCTGTATTTCACACATAAACATTTAGCATGTACTTATCATGAGCAACTTATGTAGACTTTCAAAAGTAGAATAAGCTAAATTTTCTGTGATCTATGAAACAAGGATCCAATAAGGAGTGCAAAGGTCTCAGTCTCAGCAGACCAGAGTAAATAAATTGCTGTCCCTCTTCCATGGGCCCTTTATCAACAGTGACTAGCAAAGGCAAACAGAGTTATTATTACATTGAGATGAAAATGCTCCAGGGCCTGTGAGGCTCAGTGTTCTGTTCTGTGTTTCAGTCTGGTCTGAGCCTTGTCTGTCTGTCAAATGTCATGTTATTTGATATGGAATCACCAACTGGTCTGATTTTGACCAGACTTGGAGGCCTGATGGCACAATGGAGTAATTAAAGGACAAACTAAGCTTTCCATGGTTTGGAAATACCTAAATTAATTTGAATTATGTGCCTTTGAAAGGCTCCTAATTAGTCCTGCACTACAAGCTTGGATGAAACTGGCCACAAATCAAATCTCTTCCATACCAATCATAATTGTTGGCTTATTGGAGGCACTGATAGTAATGGTTCAGATTTTTCTTACTAAGATTGTTAAATGTCAAAATTGTAAACTGGAAAAGCCATCAGACCCACTGAAGGATTTATTATGTCTTGATTTCTGTACCATTACTGCATAATATCAGCAGGTGTACTTCACCATTCAGTTATGCTTAAGATTAAAGAGGATCCTGATATTAGAAGAATTTCTGATTTTGTGTCACATATTTTTGAATTGTCTGTCAAAGCTAATTTGGAACCAATGCTGAGACATTGCTGTTTGGCCAAATGTGTCATTTGTGATTAAAGATGTGTTCATTCTGGAGAAGGGTTAGAGAGTCAAAAAATATTTCAAAACCTTCTGTTTCAGGGTGAAGCACAGAGGGCTGACCTGCTGGACTGATGACCAATCATCAGTCTATTAAATTACAACAATCACCCATCAGCTATTTTATCATAATGAGCAAATACCATGTGAATATCGAGCTACTTTTGTGTATTATCATTTCTCCCAAACTGGAGGCGTCATTGTGGATCTGGACAAAACAGCATGTG
>BRZM01001420.1:77500-168759 GCA_033238685.1 Lates japonicus
GTGTAACACTTCTGATGTCTAGGTGGCAGATAAGCCCTTCACTTAGCAACCTGTTTCAGTTTTCAGTCAAATCCCCCTGACTCTTTCTCTCCTTGGTTATTTCTCCATCTTTTCCTTCAGATTCAAGAGACTTAAGTTCAAAATGGTTAAATGTATTTACAGCCAAAGCATGGTGTAAAGAGGTTAATGTATTTCTCCTAATAGGCCTGTTTCACACCAAACATGGTGGCTGATGGCTGAATTCCATTTAGTCACTTCAGTTTCATGATTCTGGTATCATGCATGCTCACCGTCACTGGGACACCTGAATACAAGTGAGCCATTGGTTTTCAAAAACAGTTTTACACAGATGACCAGAAGAGAGACTGATCAAATCACTGTTGTCTACACTGGTAGTCTGTAAGGTTGTTGGCAAGTTGTTATGAATTTCCTTATACTCTCTGTGGTGTTGCTCGTCCATTTACAGGTGTGTGTCTTTAAGAGAGAAAGAGAGATTAGGAGGACAATAGGGAAATACTGAGATCATTTAGGCAACTAGGCTAAAGCTGCAGGACCAAAGTCACAGGGATCTGACTTTGTTTCTTTTTTTAAAATAACATCAAGCAGCGATGCAGCCAGAACACTCATCTCATAACACTGGTGACACTGTTGTGCATGCTAACATTTGAATGTATTCATGTGTTCGCATTTCTGTGTGGGTCTTGCCATCTGTTGTTAGTGTGTGTGTGTGTGTGTGTGTGTGTGTGTGTGTGTGTGTGTCTTACAACAGAGGATACCCGACTCAGCACCTTTCCACCAAAACTGCTGGTTTTCACATCCAGTAATAACACCTTACTCCTTAAATTTAAAGGCTGTATCCATACATATACTTTCTCATACACACACTTGAGGGATTCGGACGTTGCAGAGGTTCACTACGGTTTAACCTCATTTAAGGACAAAGAAAGCAGCCTGGCTGTGATACTGCAGAGACTCAGTGGAGCTCAGCAAACATGCACAAACATATGTGGGTACAAGCACACACACTCAGAAATGACACAGGCTGCAGGGTTGGACATACTGTACCACAGCAGCCACAATGTAGACTGAATCTAATACAGTAAACACTTCACACCTTAAAAGCTGATACCCTCAGGATAGACAGAAGAGGGCATACAATGAAGGTTAAGCTACTGTGCTAAGTCTTAAATGTTACTGGTTCCAGTCCCTGAACCTGACACGATCTGGCTGGGGATGCTGACTTCAAACTGTCCTCACCTCTACCCTATCATTCCCAGCAGCATTGCCAGTGTCCCACTCACTGTTAAAGTGAGGCTTGCTGATGAACCAATGGGTGTATCTCACTATGAGTCAACATGTCAACAGCTCTGGAGCTCATAAGCAAAATGAGCTGCCATGCTTGGTTGTAACCCCTCCTTACATGTTCAGCTATCATACTGTATCTGCACCTAACAGAAATTTTGCCCATCACAAGTTGCCTTCCATCAAGGCACTTTAACATGTATAGTAATGTCTTTTGCAGCCAGTTTCAAAGACAGGAAGTCAGCCTAGTCCTATACTAAAACAAAATTCAATATAGAAATGTAGTTGAGATATGATCAGTTATAGTCTGTTCAGAATTGTTCATGCCTAGTTTATATTTCCCCCATTATTTTTGCAAGGCATGGCATTTTCCCCCTTAGAATAAACTTGGTTTATCCGTTCTTAAAAGTCAAACATCATTGAAAATGACCTGCTTTCTGGCTAAAAAATAAATCCTCACTCAAAAGACTTGTGTGGCAATTATGTTTCTAGGGTGATATGCAACATTATCTCCCAAAGGAGACATCCTGCAGGAGTCAGGGGATTAACTGAGACTGCGTAACTAAGCAGAAGAAAACATAATGCAGTGATATGAAATCATTCCAAGCAGGTACAAAGAAACTTTGATGTAACAAAATGAAGCTTTTTTGTTGAACATGTTTCATGTCTGTGGAAATCACATTGTAAACACATGGACACCAGGTATTGTTTTCTTCTGAAGAGACAAAAACAAACTGGTTTCTCAGATTATTTTGACTGGCAGCAGGAATAATTTAGCACAGCGGGTCAACCTGGTCTGATGGGCTCCCATGGTGCACCTGTGATGTTCATGTGGGGTCTGTGGCTGCCTGATCCATACTAGAAACTTGATTCTACTAGACTTGTTCTACGCATGTGTGATGGTTACAATTGGGGTTAGGGTACCGCTGTCAGGAGACAGCCTCAGTCTGCACATGCTTAGAACCAATCAAGTCTCTGCTACAGATCAAGCAATGACAGTGTAAAAGCAGGTACTATATAGTTTTAGGTAAGTCTCTATATACTTTAGACCACCTGACACCCCTTTAACATATGTTGAAAGAATGTGAGGTCCCTGGTGCCATTTAGTGTAAATATTTCCATCCCATTATTGAAGCATTTACAGGAGAAAGTCCACTCCAGTAGTTTTAATATTTTCAGCTATAAACCGAAAATCCATCTGGGGCCCACGATCTGAGGTTACATCGTGCCAATTCATTCAGAGATCAATTCATTTGTGATGCTGTTGTGCCCTCTAGTGTTGGAGGCCTGTTTCCCAGGAGTCTCCTACACTCTGCTCTCATTGGGCAGATCCAGCAGTGCAGAATACGGAGATTAGATTTAATTAAAATCGCCTCCAGCCCATCACCCACTGAACTTAAGATCTACATTCAGCAAACTGTGACAGTTTTTAATATCCAAATTATGCAGCCTACCGATCAATGCTGAAGATAACTGCTGACTCTGACAAATTCAATATCCTCTCCTGCGATTGCAATCAACAACAAATGCACCAGTATGACCGGGGCAGGCAGCACTGAAAAACCACAACAATGGAGTAAAGGGAATTGTTTAAGTGTTCCAAAAAATGAGTCAGTTAGCAGTTGAGTCAGGACAAAATCAGGAGAAAATCCAGTGGAGTTTGCTGAAAATGTGGCAGCAAGCCAAGCAGCTCAAGTGCCTGTTCCTCAGGGCTGCAGCAGAGCCAGGCCTGGGGAGACGTGAGTTATAATGCCACTAAATCAGTCTCACGTCCAGCTGACTCCCCAGCTTCTTCTTGTCTGTCCTCAGCACTCACACACACACACAAGCAATTACTGCTGTGAGCATCTGCATGTGTTACAGAGCAGTGCCCTTACTAGATGAGAGAAAGGAGATGAGTAGACCTTAGTGTGAGTGCGTGGGTGATAATTAGATGTTACGGCCCCTGAACAAGAGAAGACGAGTGAAACCTCTCACCAGATCATCATCCGCTGCCGTGTGCAATACACCAGACCTGAATTCTGTAAAGTGTTCTTTCATGCCTGCTATTTAACACTTGAAGGACCTTTGAATGTAATGTTGTTGAATTAATACCACATCAAAATCATACAGTAGATCAAAAGCTGTGTCTAAGATTCCCAAGTTTACAAGTTACACTGGTTCACACCATTTTACTTTAAGACTGCTACAGTCTTGCTAATAATTACTGTAATTTAGACCATGATTGAATAGCTACTTAGTACTTCTCTTAATTGTACTTTGTTAGTTTTCCTCATACTGTATTCTGATTAAATGCAATATGAATAGATTTAAACCAAATTAGCATTAAATTAGGATATGGTTACCTTGAATTCTTAATCAACAGACCAGCTCCCTGGAAGGCAGTGTTGATACTGAGTAGATGCTCCTGGTGAAATAAAGTACACTGAATTAAACTGAAATTAAACAAATGACTTATGTTGATGAGAGGCATCTGTGTTTGTTTTTAAAACACTTCCTGTTGGTTTGTCGGTTATATCGAAGCTTTCAGATAAATATGAGATTCCCAGTTATAATTACCACTAGACTAATACTTAATTCTAGACAAGTAAATATTGTAACTTGTGAGCATAGCATTAATATTTTCCTCCAAAGACAAACAAAAGCCAGCAGTTCCTTTTAAAACTGTACAAGTTTATTTATGACATCCTACAATAGATCAGCCAAGCAGTAAAATTTCTAATATTTCATCAACAACCAAAAGACTTAGAAAAGGTTAAAAAGAGAAAAACATGAGCACACAGTCAAAAACCATTTGTTCTCTTGATCTTGACGTAGCGTCCTCCTTACTGTCCACCTCTCCTGGCCATCTGTTTTCTCTCTCCTCTTCCATTTCTATCAAATTATCTTCCTTTCAGTCTGTTTTTCCTCACTGATGGCCAGGAGGGCCAATCAGCTGTCTCGTCACTCATTCCAGCATCATCCACAATTCACTTGCTTTTCTGTGGTTGGCCCGTGGTTACCATGGCGGCGACATTGGCTGCGGGTTCTGGAGGTAGGACATCACAACTGCTGAGATGGACAGCCTGCAGACAGCACAGAAAAAGGGCAGAAAACATCATGTAACATGTACAATTAGTTTGAAAGTCACAATCCAACAGTCCTTGACCTTCCTACCACCGTATTTTAATGAATTTATGTCATTTTTATTGTATTTCTTAAAAATCTGCAGAGTCAAAAATAATTCTCTGTCAGGATAATAAAAAACTTTGATAATATAAGGCTGACACCTTTTGGCATCATCAGGGTGTAGACAAACAGTATTGCTACATTGGATTTTTTTTTTTCTTGTTTGCATTTGTTGCGGTCTTTGAGCACCTTTGTTTGTGGAGTGTGACATTTTAAAATTACTTTTCACTTATTGCCTATTAAGCAAAAACACACTCCAGTTCTCTTTTAATTATTCAGTGAGATATTTTTCTTACAAAGTTGGCATATTATGAAATATTGCAGTTGAGCTCAGGCTTGATTAATATGAGGGGGTATAAAGAATTCATCCCTGAGCCATTTGAAGCCACTCTGGGGTAATTTATCCAAACGTATGTGAAGGCAGGATCACCTGATAACCTCAATGACATACCTGCCCTCCACCACACTTTCATCCTGTGTAGGCACTCACCTTTGTTTAATAACACAGGGATACTTACATCATATCTTGGCTACTGACAAATGTCCTAAAACTGGCCTTGAAGCAGCTTCTACGCACATGACACTGGTGCATTAAGTTCATCGTCTGACACTATTTGCTGAGCCAAACATTTTGTGTTACTAAACTATGAGTGCATCAAGCTCATCTTTAATACAACCTCATCTAGACGATGGACCAGAAGGTTTTTCCTCACTGCAAATCTGTCTGCGAGGCCTGGACAAGTGCCCCTACTGTAGTACTCTTCTATAAGCAAATGGAAATGTACCCCTGGAGGTCACACAGTTAAAAGCTTTTGAACATTAGAGTTGGCTCATCTGAAGCCCCAGTGGCAAGCACAAGCAAGGTCTAATGTAGAGCTTTAAAACTGCATAATTCAAGATTTTAATATAAACACACAGTACTTTTATTTGGCCTTTTCATGACCAAGAGTTGAAATGCACAATATACACACAGCAATATAGAGAAAAAAGTTCAATAATTAATATGATCAATCAATATGATGAAATGTGTTCCACCATTTTATATTACATCAGATAAAACTATTGACAAAAGTAAAAGTTCAATAACCCATTTTTGTTGTCAGTTCAGACAAACATAATATTGCAAAAATGATGATGTGATATGATCATTTTTTTAGGATAAGATTCAAGTGGACACTTCATCCAGGAAGCTGGACTTACTAACTTCAGATCTTTAGACACTGCTGGTAAATATAAGCAGGCTGTGCTGTGCAGTGTATCTATGTTACAAGATGTAGACTTAAATTCAACTTATCTTTGTGTAAAAACAGTGCACAGGGAGAACATGCATATAGAGCATATCATGTATGCATAAACACACAGTATTGTATACTCACATGAAGCTACTCATCATCTGTTTGGTGTCCTCTGAGCTTCTAGAGTTTGCAAAACTGATGAAAGAGCAGTAGACTGCAATCCAGGCACACCACTTCAACTGAAACACAAACACACAGGTTAGCTGTACAAGTTAATGGGACACTAGAAAGACCAGAATTAATAGAATGAGACATCAGATGTTCTTCTAATTACCAGATATTTCTTTGGAGCTAGACAGGCAAACTCAATCAGGAGATAGCTGGACAACAGCATATCAGCAGAAAACCCCATATCTAAGTAATTGCTAATCTTTGCCTAATAAATTAAGAGATATTATTAGGAAATAATTTATGCAAAATTGAAAAAAACAAAACAAAAACATTTTACACCAACAACAAGACAAACAATTAAACAAATGATCCAGTATGGGACTGGGAAGCCACACTAGCCTGCTGCTGACTCCTCTTTGTTGTGTTTATTGTGCTTAGTGCTGGAAGTCAAAAGCATTCATTCATCTAAAAGGTGAGTTTACCTTTAATCTTCTAAATGGAACAATTGGGCTGGACCAAGGTCTACCGCTGACACACAAACACAAAACACACACACGTAATACAAATACATAGAGGTAGAGGACAAGGGAGGGGTGGGAGTCACAGAGTCATGTGTGTCTGTATGTCACCTTGAGCATCAGTCCACACATGCTGAAGATCATGCCGAGCAGGTTCATGTAGTCAGGTGTGGGGTCTTCCAGGGTGGGGTTGGTCTCTGTGCTGGGGGGCTTGTACCTGCAACAGTACAAACATATACTGAGCAAACACATAATGCAACATGTACATTTTTTATATGCGATCACTCATACACCCCTCGTTCTATGATATTCTTAGGAGCATTAGGGGGGTCCACCACTGATGTAGGGTGATAAGGTCCGGCCCGAGGCAAAAAGAAGTACATACAGTTTGAGGACAGATGTTTCATTATGCTTTGGGTCGTATATTTTAAATCATCCCTATACCACCAGAGATTGAATACAGCTGTCACTTGTCTCTGAACCAAATCACCAGTTAATTATTGTGCCACTTGAGGAAAGTATTTCTGGCTGTGGCAATACACTCAGAAAGAAGCTCAGAGACAAACTGACATGTTAACTGAATGTCGTGAAGAAGACAAGGGCAAATAGCAGTGATACACAGGTGCGTCCATTTTACTAAAACAGGCAGTACAATTAAGCACAGACTGACCGACAACATATTATCTAATTATTATTATGTGGTTAAGTGATATATAACGTTAAGTCCTACACAGATGTGAAGTCCGCTAATCCCCTTCAGAGGCTATACTCATGATCTGTGATAGAGGTTAGCTAGTTAGCTAAGCAAACGACCGTTAACCGAGCTCTGTGGCTAGCTAATTCCATAAAATAAAAGCTGTATTTGTTGTGTAAAATACTCACATAAAATCTTTATTTTGTCTCCTCCAGGTCTGCCATGTTGTTGGAGGACATAATACGCTCTATAATGCCCTCCTGTTGTGGATTAATACGAGAATTTTAAATTCCGGTGACCGAAAAGACGGCTGACGGGCCTCTTCGTGAACGGAAGAGTGGTGAGATCCGGTGAATTTCAAAGTAAAAGTACACCGCAATCACAATGCCCAAGATAAAAGGGGAAAAGGGCTTTTGAACTTTTATTTTGACGAGTATTTAAGCCCAGTGTGCATTGCGCGAACTAGCAAACATGATGAGTAAAATGAATGGAAGGAGGTGTTAGTTGTGTCAAATTGGAGATACTTTTATTATAATAATAATTGTTTTATATTCTTAGTATTATACTAGTTGCACCAGGACTCTGTCAACATGGCACTGCTCTGAAACTGAACTCGGTTGTAGCAAGCTAACTAAATAAGTAGAACAATAAAACTAGATAACGTTGACTACAACTGTAAAACGTATTAATTTTCTTGGTAACTTCCGTTTGTTTACTTTGAGAAAGCAAGCTAATGCTTTTCATCTATATGTGAAATGTACTAACCTAGCTTATAGCTGTGTAGCAGTATAGTATATATAAGTTGTTCGTGTAGCTGACATGTTTTGTCATGTTGTTTTGTCTCCAGGTTATGTCATGGCGTTTCCTCAGCCCCAGACCTCAGGCTCCTCCGCTTCCTCAGCATCTCAGGACCATAGACTGTCAGCAAGGAGCTGTCGAGACTCATTCGCTTCAACAATGAAAAGACCCAACACGTGTATTGTCTAATGTAGACACTGTTGAGCTTTTGGCATAAGTTGTTTGCTTGTAATGAGAAACAGCTGAAGTCGTTTTCTAAACAAAAATGCCAAAGGAGGTCACAAATGTGAATATTTTGCTAGTTTCTGTGATAGTAAACTCACCAGCTTTCCTAGTTGATAATAATCCAGCCTTGGTGTGAACCCTCCTTGTGAGTCATGAGTCATCCACTAAATGTCATTATCTTATTTAACTCCTCTGTCTCATGTCTCTCTGCTCGGGAAGCTGATGGGAACTACCTGCTGTCCTGTGGCAGTGACAAATCTCTAAAGCTGTGAGTGAGGCAGAGGGACCCTGCTGAAGACATACAGTGGTCACGGATCACGGGTTCTGGATGCTGATAGGTGAGACTTGAGCACATGAAGAATGAAGAAATAGTGAGATGCTGTGCTGAATAGAAGGCGAACAGATGGATGGATGGATAATATTGGTTCCACCTCTCTGGAGAGACATCTACTGTAGATACTGAACTACATAATATCTCATTAACACACCTCTGTGACTCCTGCCTGAAATAACAATTGCTTTTCTCTCACTGCTTCCACAGTTCCTATGACAACCATCGGCTTTAACCTGCAGCTCAACAAGACAGTGATCCTGTGGGACGTCGCCACAGGCCAGGTCCTACGCAAACTCAGAGGCCATGCAGGGTCAGTTCTGCCACCAGAACTCTGTGTTACTATGTTTTGTCATGTCCAGTTCATTAAAAGCCTTTTCATGTTTATTTGTTATACCTGCATAGTTTACTTTCCTTTTACTTTTTGTCTCCTTTGTTTTATTTGTTCATTTTTATTCAGTGTTTTATATCTATATATTTTCTGCTCACAGAGAAAGTCAACATGTCCAGTTCAACGAGGAGGCAATATTTATCTTATCTGGTGAGTCTTCACTCAAGTAAAGTGCCTGTAATGCAAAATATATGATTCCATATAAACTGTGTTGGCTCTTTTTTTTGGATGGTGCAGTTCTTACTACTTGATTACTGAAGTGTGTTTGTAAGTTACCTGGCCTGTATTTAGCATGTTAAACTGTGACCACCTCATCAACATTAACTGATCATTAACTGATTCTAATTGTGTTAATATTTTTCTTAGTAAAGGTGTATATATTATATCTAATTGTGGTCTGGGTGTCTGTGTTCTCTCCTCATCAGGGGTCCTTAGATGGGACAGTTAGGTGCTGGGACACCAGGTCAAGATTTGAGCCCATCCAGGTTCTAGATGGGGGCTGGATGCGTCCAGCAGTGTGAAGGTCGCACAACATGGGCTGCTTACTGGGTGAGAAAAGCTTGACATCAAAATTCATTCAAATAATTCAAATATTGGGGATCACAAATTCACACTGCTTGTCTCACAATGAATTTCAGTGTAACACGTTTTAAGTGGCAACAAAAGTGAACCATTTGCCCCTGTTTTATCATCCCTCCATTACCAGTTAAGCAGCAACTTCATCTTGAATTTTACAATTCGAAATGATCTTCTGTTTAGATCGGTGGGCGGCAGAGTGGTAGCGGGCTGAGAGGCGGCTGCATGTGGACTTCATTAGCAGTCAGTAAACCTTTTACAACTTTTTTCTCCAACATTCATATGGCATAAAGGCACATTCCTCTAACTTGCGTGTGTTCAGGTCCCATCACCTGTGTGTGTTTGATCAGATGGTCAGTGCTGTTGAGCTCAGTTTGGATTCAACAGTCAGACTACTGGATGAGCACAGGAGAAATGCTGGAGAGTGAGTGCTGTTAAGTCTCATTTACAGTTGTAAAGGATTTGGGATGCAGCATTAGGGTTCATTAATCTTTTAAATAGACACACACACACACATCCTCATACAGGCTGTGTGCATGTACTGTATGTATGGAGTCTTTAGGTTCTAATTTATTATTTACATTTATTGACCATGATTCATATTCATTCAAAGCGCTAACATAAATCTTGATGCTTTGTTTGTTTCACTCAGGTATACAGGACATAAGATGAAGGGCTGGTTGGACTGCTGTCTGTCCAGTAGAACACGCATGTCTGAGCTGCTCAGAGGAGACGGACACTCTGCTGGGACCTGGTGGAGGTAAGCATCCAGTTGGTTGTTTCAAAGTGTAATTAGCATAGCAGGGTTTAATAGTTGGACAGAATCACAGACAAAAGGGGAAGCTAGAAGGCGCGCAGTACAAACCTCAAGTGCTTTGTCAGCAAAGCAGCACCTTTGACCACGGTTTGATTTTTCACGTGAAAAACATCTAGATGTATTAATGCACATGAGTCAGTTTAAGCTTGAAGCCATCCTTACTAAATTTCAATCAGATAAGGTTGAACTTTTGAAAAGCATTTACACAAATCTAATATTTAACTGCCTCTCTGATTTCCAGGGTCTTTAATTGCCAGTGGGAAAAGCTGTTGTCCAGTCGCTGTCCTTCCATCCCACAGAGACCTGCCTCCTCCTGCTGCCATGGAGGCGTGTCCAGGTGTGGGGACAGAGCCAGAGGACACAGAAGAGACCTTGATGGCCACATGGGGGCAGTGAAAGTAGTCAAAAGCCTACAACATCTGCATACTGGGAGGAATGTTTTCTGTTATCTCAGTAACATGCAATCTGTAAACATCTTTAAAACCTGATGAATCTTGTGGTGGTATAAGAAACCCCCACGTTTAGTTTTGTAAACAAGTGATGAGCATACTAACTATTCACAAATATTTGAAGACAAAAGAAATGATCTAGGTCTTAGGTTTTTTGTAAGTGGGCAAAACATTCATATATTTTATACAAAAACTTGAATAACATTTGAACATGAGCTTCAATAATTTCTTTTTTTACACCAATGAAATTTCCACAATACTGATTACTTTGGTACAAGATTATCTTTATTGGGAACTGTACAGCATGACCATAGAGATGAGCACATTACAAAGCCAAATTAATTAACATGAAAACAATGACATCAAATAAATAAATAACTTATCTTACATAAATACATTTTAAAACTGTGGCTGGACGCTGATGAATAAGTCTAGTTATGAAAAGAACTTCACTCAGCTGCGTTGCTGATGTTTTCTGCAGCCAGGTATATAATCCGTTCAATTATCCTTCAAAATTGCACTGAGAAGTTTTAAATAAGCCATTTCAGCTTATTTACAAAATTAGTCAAATGGTTTAGTACGAATATATACTTTGTTCTGCCCTTTTCTAACCTTTGTTAGAAAATTAGAGTGAAACAATAGGGCAAGAAATCAGCCTAAGCAATGCCTTGATTTTATAAAAGTATTTGTTTGAAGAAATCACTTGTAATTCCACATATGTGTTTGTTGCTGGTATCATGAAAATCCTTTTCTCAAATACCGAGCTCTTCATGAACTGAATTCATTGGCTTGGCTGCCATCAGAATGGTTTCTCAAAGCTTGCATGAGCCAAATGTAATAAAATTGTAATCCCACTGGGGCCCATGAGATCACCAGTTTAAGTCAAAACATTTAAATCAACAAAATTGGTTATGAGGTTTCACCTAAAAGTGATAGGGAGAAAATAGCTGCATTTGTGCTCACTGATTTTTGACTTTCAATAACTTCATGAGAATAGGCTTCCAGCTTCCTCAATGAAATATCATTTGAATTAAACTCTTCATGTACAGACTTCACCAAAGAACCTGCCATGGAACCTTTCGCTAACAATCACTGCATCTAACAAACATGCATCCATGCCTTCTTACCTCCCCTTCACCTAGGTACATTATTTACCTCACCTCCCTCAGCCATCTCTCAGTCATCTATTACACAGCTTGCAGCCAGCTGACTTAGCTTCTCCACTGCACTGTGATGCAAGTTGCTCGAAGGCCATGTCCTCATGGTGGGTGGGCCTGCAGCAGTGCGTTGGCCGCGCAACTCTCCTGGTGGGTGGGGTACACTGGGCAGCAGGTTAGTGAGGTGAGGTCATGGTTGGAAGCGAACCTGGGACGTTCGCTGCGGTACTTGAAGAGGACAGTCTCATGGTCCGTGGCTTGGCCAGGGTCTCGAACCTGGAGCAGGATGGAGGCGCGAGCCGCACTGGGGGTCCCTAGGTTGGCGTGACGGACTCTGATCGGGGATGACAGGATTGGGTGATGACCCGACACCTGAGGCTTCTTCTTCAGCTGGATATCTGCTTCTTTGTCCTCGATGAAGTGATGTGTGTGGGTTGCTTGTTTCTTGTTTCTGATCTAGAAAAAGCAGAAAGAATCATCCATACATCTGCTGTCAAAATTACAGGTGAAATGCAACTGACAGCTAATTTGAATAACTAATCTCCAGTCATTGAAACATCATTCATTTATGCTTAAAGACTTTATAACTACAGGAGATAAATCAAAGTTTAAAGTCGATATCAAAACAATAAATTAGATTTAGCCAACGGGTCATAGGCCACAACCTTCCCTCAGCCAGCACTTACCAATCATTGATCTCCGTGATGGCCCTCTCCCTCGGGGCATAAAACAGAATGCAACTAGCTTCAACAGGGACCTCATCGCCAGAGTCTGCTCTTTGTCTGTACATCGCTCCAAAATGAGCTAGACCGATCTGTGTCTATGCAGTGTCTGTGGGTGCAAGTGATGCTTAGATGCAGGCAGTCCGCGACCTCAATATATAGCCCTCTGAGATTAGGGGTGAAGGGATGGGGAGCAGTGTAGGGAGACAGACACTAACCGTTGCCTGTGATGTCCCTCTTGGGCTGACAGGGGCGTAGGAGGGCAGGCAGCCCATTTGTCCTGTTGGAATTATCTAATTGGTACCAAATCTTTGGTTTATTCTTGGTTTCTCCCAGATGTTTTTCCAGAGGATGTTGGCCCTGGCAATATGGATTCCTGGAGGTTTGGGGTTTCTTAAAAGCTGCTAAGGAGTGGACAATGATGTCACTTTGACGAGGCTGAGAAGTATGTGTGATAAATGAATCAGTGAATGAGCAGCTAGGCAGACACAGTGGTGGAAAGACAGACAAGCAGGCGGCCAAGAGATGCGTTCTGAACCAGGAGGCCTTATCAATGCATTAGGAAAAAAATGGTCAGTGAAGGAAATGTAAGGGAGGTGCAGTAGAGAGCTTTAAAGAGCCGGATGAGTCACTGTGGACTGTCTAAAAAATAGGCCCTATTTGTACTGTATTATAAATATTACTACTGAAAGATTAATCACGGGAAAAACAAAACAACAAAAAAACTTTGAAAGGTCAACACCATTTCAGCAGACATTCCACAATAGGTGACTACGTCTTGAGCTGGTCCATAGAATTGATTTCATCAACAATGTGAGGCTGACATATGGGAATATAGAATATGCATTATGCCAACAGTTGTAGGAGGCCCTAACAGAATGATCAGTGGAATTTGGGTTTGCAAGAAAGTGCATATTTGGACCATGTTTCTGCCAGATACACGTCAGACACCTCAGTGTGCCGTGTTACAGCAAATTATGTTAGTTGGGCTGAAAAAAAAAAAAAGCAAATTAATTTGCAAGTTGCCGACCTTTTTGAATTTAGCTATACTGAGTTTGAGTATTTCATACACAATTGTAATTCAAAAAACTACTGTACATCAAAACTACAAAAGAAAGACAAACAGCATAAAAAGATTCAAATCTAGTCAAAAGAAAAGGGAAATTTGAATATAGCATTATGGCAATAAAACAATTAACTCGCTCATTCACTCAAACTTATCTTGATACTAGTCTTCTCAATACTTTTCCATCTTATTAGACAGCGGTTATAGACAAACAACAGGAAATGAAGGGAGAGAGAAACATGAATCAACATACAACAAACCAGGATTAGGTGGTTCATGTTTGGCCAGGTAACCCTTATGCCTTCAGGGTGCCTCAACATCTGTTCTGAGGACCTTTAAATATATATACTTTGTACAGGAACAATGCACAATGATGAACATCACTGTGAATCTGTCGGTATTAAGCAAAACTATTTCTTCTTTTCCCTCAAGTGACATTGAACTATCATGAAAATATAAATTAAAGAATCATTTTTGGGATTAATACAAAAGTTGACCATCACCGCTTGAGTAAACAAAGGCTGTAACAGTTAAAACTGGAAATGTAATACATTGGCTAGGCTAGTACAGTAATCATAACAAAAACATTACTTTACTAAGTTTGTAAAGCTTGACTCCTGGTTTCATTCTTGTTGTAATATGGGCAGAGAATTAATAATGAGTTTAAGTTTATTTATGACTGTTTCATTCTCATAATAGCTCTGTTGATTAGAATCATTGCTAGATCTTGAACTATTTTATTATTAAATTTACTGCCAGAATTTCATGTTCTTTCAAGGATAGTTTGGTGGACTGCATAAATCACTAAATCAAATGGCTTGACTGTATTTTTTTGAGCTATAGCACAGTCCACTCAATTAGTCTGATTCTCCTCCTCAAATTTATTGCTTCATACAGGTGTGTTAATTCATGTTTTATTCCACTGTCTTATTATTAATTGTGTAATATCTTTCGGACTATCTGCTAAATATCATTTACATCCTCTCCTTTCATCAGAGAACGTCAGTAACTGATTACACCAGTCGTGCAGGAAGGGAGGAACATGGATCATATTAAACTGCGGACTCTATGGTCCTCATTTAAATCTGAAAAACTGACTGAAGGTAGTCCTGGGTATAATTTATTATAATAGTATACTAAGGCTGTGGTGCCTGCATGCATTTAATCATGCCTCAGCTCTCCTCAGGAGATCGAGACTCTTCTCACAGAGCTTCCATTCGGTAATTTGCACAGGAAAACAAGCGCATGAAGGGCAAGGGCTGGCCTGTTCTTCCTCCTGCAGGGGCCAGTTGAAGACCAAGTGAGAGATGGAAGATAGAGGAAAGCAGAGGAGGTGGTGGGAGGAAATACGGTGGAGATAGAGGCAATCCCTTTGGATTACAGCCTACAGGGAGTGATCTGGAATTCAAGCGTTGTCAGAAACAGGAATGGAAAAACGTGGCATCAATTTCTGTAAAAGAAGAAGAAAAACACAAAATGTTGTCAACACTTATTTTGTACAGTGAATCAGCCTAGATCCGAATCTAAACACAGCACCTGATACTGATCCAGCAGAGACATCATTTAAGTTTCAACACTTGTGATGTTTATTCCACCACTGTATATTGTAATCTGGCAGCTAAGGCTGCCCATGTACATTCCTGAAGTCCTGTACTTTCATATAATTTTCCAGATCAGTCTTGTTCCATCTCAACAATAAAACATTCACAGATGGCATGCTCTCTATTTGAGGATTTTTCTTTAATAAATGGTACTATAAAGAAAATACTCTTACAATTCTTTTAACAAGTTAAGAAATCATCATGATGTCATAAGACATACATTCACATAGGAAGGCTGCCAGTATGACCAGCCAGTCTCATCTACTGGTGGCCACTGCAGCAGCTCTATTCAGAACTTTCCTTGTTGTTTCCCCATCCAGTTTAAGAGGCCCAGGTTTTGCAATTTTGATGGTTCTCCACATAAATGTCAGCATCATCTGGTTTCTAGTCTCTTTTAATTTCAAGGCATGATAGATTTTTTCACTCCTCCACAGTGCTCTGTCTCCTCTGCATTCCTGTTCGACAGCACATTTATTTTATTGTCTCATGAAGCAGACATACACATCAAAAATATGTTTCTTTTATGATGTACTGCTCCTCTATGTCTACCACTTCTATTGGAGAAATGAAAAAATAAATCATCATGATATATTAACCTGATCTTGATAATGATCTTTCACAGGTTTTATCTTATGCAAAAACTCCTTTTTTAATCCTGACAAATTCTTAACTTTGTTAAAATATATATCTCATGTTTAACCCTGCTGTTCCTAATCACTACAAGGTCCATTTGAGAAAACCTTATGTATGTATTTATGTAAGGGTTTTTTTCTTTTAGTTGAAATATTTAATGATGATGTGTATACATTTAGTTTTAATAAGCAGCTACTGTTGAGACTAACACGATAAGTTTGTGTTTCTGTTTGCAAACTGGGCTGGTGACTCAGTCTGAGCTAAATACTGGAGCCTGAGTTAAAGCCAAAACTTGATATGGAGGTAAAAATAGAGAGGAAACCATGGAGAGGAGGTTAAAGTATGGAAAACCAGTGGCAATTTAAAGGTTAATGTTAATGTTGGCACTGTATGTGAAAATGTTTATGACAGAAAGAAAACACAGAAATAATGAAGTGACTGGTTTGAGTGAAAATCACAATCCAAAGTGATGATTTTTAATGGAAATCTTTTTCGCTAAAGAGCAACAATAGCATAAAAACTATTATTAGCATGTGCTTTGATAAGTGTTACTGTAAGCTCTCCAGCAGTGTCATCATGACATACCTGAGCATTTGTTCTCATGACAAATTAAGGTTTTATCACTAACAGCCATGTAGGAAGCTTGGCAGGGAAATGATTACAGGATTTACATGTTACATTCAAACCGCTATGAATGCTGATTGGATGAGGTGCGCTGTGCATTCCTAAATGAGCTGGTCAGACAGTCAGTCCATATGGGCTCGTCTGAGCCGAGCAGGGCAGGAATGTAAGGAGCAGCCTTCCTGTAACTGGAAATATTCAGAGAGGATTTAGCCTCGGAATTTCAAACTCGTAGAGCTGCTCCTGTTGCAGTAAATCATTGGTGAAACTGAATGCTCCTCCGCACTGTGTCATCACAGCCAAGGAATCTGCGTTTTCATTCTAGCTGATCGCCAGAAATCGGTGATTACTGTATATTGATTGAAAGATGTGCAAGTCAGTAGCATCAACTGCCGACACCTGGACCATGATAAGCATTGGATTCAGAGACACAAACTACATGACCAAAATGTGGACATGCAGGCGCTGGTACATGCGATACATGGGTGTGTGTTAATAAAACCATGGACATTAACACTCATCTCGCCAGCCTCCTCTTCAGAAGCATTTTCTCCAAATTTGGAACCTGGCTTGAGGGATTTTGCAAGTCACCATTCAGTTCATCCCAAAGGTGTTGGATGGGGTTGAGGTTCCTCCACACCAAACTGGAAAACCATTTCTTTATAGACCTGTCATAGTGTAGAGCACTGCTATGTTGTTGAAACCCGTGCTGTTAAATTCAACAGTTACCTGTAAGTGGAGTTGCAGGGGACACAAACTAAATGCTTATTTTAACACCCAACTGATGCAAAGAAACAACATGAAAAAAGAAATGACAAACCACCACAGCAGAAAACATCTGCCCAAAAGAATAGCACATGAATCACATTCTACTGGTAAATTATAAATACAGAATCATCATTTCTCCAATAGACTCAAAATGAGCGGGTACATGTCCCTCCTACAGAACCAAAGAGGTCTGTACTATGTGTATAGCCAGTTCAATGGGGATTATACCCTGTATTTACCCTTCCCTGACAGCCTTCTGTTACAGACCTGTCCGGTGTTTAGAAACCTCATGTTAGGAGTGAATTTTGAGGGACTACTAAGTGGTAATCTCTCAGTTGTTTTCCATTTTGCTAAAAAATTGCCTAACTGATTTAAAAGGCAAAAAACACCTACGTATTAAAACATCTGGGTTTTATTCAAACAACATCTTTTCACAATTTTTTGTAATGCAGGCAAAACCGTGCCATTAATTAATTCTGTACAAAATATATTTCTCTTAAATACTTGTTTAAATATAATGAATATAATGGCTCCAGAAAGTTAAATTAAGTCACAAAACATAATTTAATGCAATCAACACCACCCAGAAGGAGGAAACACATGGACTGGTTCCATTCCTGCAGGTACCTCTTTCTGCAGGTGACCACTTCATACTGTGGTATACTATTCATTTAAGAAGGATGGTGACTTTACAACACAAGATTTCCAACAACCAAGTTAGAAATGATAATACATCATAAATACTCTTATCAGTATCTTGTATTTCTCCTGAAACTGTTATAAATTCTTCTTGAAAACTCTACTATTAAAGGTGATCAGAGGCATTCGATGAGTTAAATGTGTGTCACAGCAGGACTGCTGTAAGAGACGTATCTTGCAGGAGGGACACCCGCTCCAACAGGACCCTGGGCAGACCTCACGTTGACTCTGCGCTTTCAGACCCTCTCTTTGTTTCCTGTAACCCACTTAACCTGGAAGCAAGAGATCTTTTGAGTCTGGGCTTCCTCTGCCTTCCTCCTCTCTGGGTCGTGAACAACGCTGTGGCGCTGGGCTCTGCCTCATGGCAAGAGTCTTCCGCAGCCTGCATGTGTGCAGGTGAAGGGCCGAAGCTCACCGTGGGAAGGCTGATGTGACTCTACAGGTTGAAGGTCGTGGTGAATGACCTGTCACAGCCATCCTGGTGCACTTAGGGACAACCCGCATCTCTGGGTGGACCACCTGATGGCCACAGGAACCTTTGAGTCCTGAACACCTTGCTGCACTGGTCACACTTCAGAATGATCCTGTGCTGCTCCTTCCTGTGCTTGAGGTGCTCAGTCCACGTTTTTCCTGTGAAGGTGCAGCCCTCCCCTCCTTGCAGGGTAACCTCTGTGCACCTTCTCATGTCCTTCAGCTTGCTGGGAAGGTGAATCGCATCCTGCAGCCTTCATAAGTGCACTGATAAGGCGGCAGCTGGGTGTGCTGCTCACACATGTGGGACTTAGGCTGCTTGTTTTTCCTGAACTCGAGCCCGCAGCCCTCAAACTTACAAACCTTGCTTCCTCTGCTCCTGCGAGTAGACGCGGCTGATGTGTCTGGCGGTTACTGTTGGTGGTGAAAGCGTCGGGTGCAGCCGTCACGGTGCGCACAAACTTCACACCACCGCTGTGGCTGAGCCCATGCCTTGCCGGTGAAATGGGCTGCAGAAGGACTTAGTGCAGCCATCGTGTTCACATTTGTGCAACTTCACCCCATTAATGTTTACACAGATGAGCGTCCAGTTCCACCGTTTGTTATAAGCCGCCGAGCACTCGCGACGAGCAGATGTAACGTTTGTGCAGCTCGGTTAGTTTCCATTCCATTTTCTTTGATGACAGCTAACACAGGTTGTTCATGTTTCCACTCCGACCACGTTTTCTCTCCTTGTACGGTACTTCCCGAAATCCTCTTCAGCGGCGCCACTTCCGGAAACCTGAAATGACGTCTTAATTACCCATCATCCCTCTGGTTGGATGTACATTTACGTGTAGCTACAGCAACGTCTGTGATGTATATTTTTAATTTGTACCCCAATAGTAAACATGACAGTTACGCATTTTATAATGGTAGTATAAATAGTTTTATTTGCAGTTGTCGTTAGGTTATGTGCGTGTTTGAATGAAGAGGACGCCAACGTTACGTAGCCAAACTAGCTAATGCTAATGCTAGCGTTAGCTTGCTTATGGTTCTGATGCGTTCATGCAACGTTACAGCGTTTCACACTAACTACTAAAATCAATTTAATGTTGTTATATACCTTGTCCAAATAATTTACATACACACCGCACACACCTATATCAGAAATGAAAGAAATTAAGCTAGCGTTTATTAGCTACACAGCTAAATATTTGCTTTCATAACCAAAAGTTACACTGTGTAGTCGTTTTAACTCACGCTGTTAACCAAGTTTTATTATTATTGTTGAAATGAGTTCAAGATTAACGTTATAATGAATTGCTTCATGCCATATTTACAGATAAACTTGTACAATTCCTTAGTTAAATGTTGTAATATGCGTATATGTTTCGAAAAACAGGCATAACCTGCGCGTTTTCAAATATAGTCTGGTTTGTCGTTAATAATGTTGTAAACTAGCTAACTTTAGTGGCAGTTAAAATATATTCAGTTAAAAAGTATGCAGCTAGTTAGCAAATTACAGGCAATAAATGTCTACATGCAATCTATCTCTTACGGTATATATGGTGTTATCCAGTGGCCAAGCCTGAATCCATTACTGGTGTGATTCAGGCGTCTACATAGTGAAGATCAAAATAATAATAATGAAATGCGATATAAATACCCATCTCATAGTCTTTACTTACAAGCTTCTCTGTTATGTTTTCTTGAAAGGGTGAGAAAGACAAACAAATACTACCCTCAGATTTTGACCCAGCCAAGATGTATGATCGTGATCTTTTCATTTTGACTATAATTGAATACATATTGTTGAGCATCACCTTCCTCTGTTTTCCAGCATGGGTCACTCAATGGCTACCACAAAACTCATGCCCCTCAGGGGGAGGCCAGGAAACTGTCCCAGGGCATCCTCATTATCAGATTAGTATACACACATACAGAAATGATGAATTACCATGAATAAGTGTGGTGACAATATATGATGAATAAAGATCTTTGACAATAGATTGATTAATATGAGTGCATCTTTTCCATATCAAATAAGGACACATTGGTGATTTTCCATACTTTTGATTAAGTATTATAAAACCCAATGCTAGGCCTTAAAGATCAAGACAGGGAAGTGATGCAGCTTTTAATCTTTCTTGAACACCAGTGTTTCATTGACCTCAATCACAGTGTATATTTTAACTGTCCATGACCTTTTAGGTTTTGAGATGCCTACAACATCTGGTGTGATGGCTGCAAAAATCACATTGGCATAGAGTGAGTCTGGAGAAAACACATGGCCCATTCGTCAGGGTCAGTCTCAGTCAGTGTCTTTTAATTTCTATATAACCCTGATGTTGTGCTTGCACAGGGTCCTTCTAATCTCGCGGAGAGAGAAGAAAGTGGGAACTACTACACCCGGCAATCTACAGGTAAACACAGACTGGGCGGCACGAACATTACACTCTCAGCTGTGTGGCGCGGTTTACAGTACCTCCTGAAACAACAACAGAAAATCACAATGAACCTCTCTGACAAAGCGGACTCGAGTTCCAACAAAGTGACTTGCATCTTTATCTCCACCATCAGGTTCAGGATGAAATTGCCACCTGTGTCAACTACATTGAGATGCAGACAGATCCAGCGACCTGTGACTATGTGATAGTGGCGGGGCTGCACTTGGGAAAGAGGGCTGACTGGGACATGGCAGAAAATAGACAGATCCTCCTACAGGTAAGATTCATGTTGGTTGTTGATTAAAAAATGATTGACATTCTGTGTACTTTCTCAATAGAAGTAGAATAGAAATATGACAGTGACACAGAAGTTTTTAAATGTTTTTTCCTTTTGATCATCCGGTGTCAATGCACAGCCCATCTCAAAGTGTGAAGATGTCTTTATTCTCTCTTTAAGTTGCTGATTTTTTTTCCAGCTTTTTTGCCATGATTTTCTTTCATTTGCTTTTTCTCTGTTCCTTATCCGCTCTCTACTTCTGTCTCTCTGCTGGGCGGACAGAAGGAAAAGCTGGAGACAGATGCCATGTACAAGCTGGACCATGGTGGGAAAGGACAGGGAGAAGCTAGAGAAAATCTGCCCTCTGTGTCGGAGATCCAGGACCCACCAGTCTGGTTGGAAGGATGATTTCCAGCTCAACAGCGCTCTCCATGAGGAAGTTCAGAATAAGACATTTATCTCATTTTATCTGTACTGTGCTTTGTATTACTGTGACTATATACATACCCATCATCAGTTATACCGTTATATTACCTAAATTATAGGTAGAATCTTCAAATTGCAATGACGATTTGAAGCGATGTATAGTGTAATTTGTGTTTTTAATGTAATGTTTGCTGTGTCTCTGGCACGATTGGGTACTGCAGGCGGAAGAAGGTTCTGGCTGAGCAGGAGAAGGACAATGCAGTGAGGATGAGGACTAACCTGTCCATCCCACTGCTTCCAGAGAAGGATGAGGACAAAGAAACTGGCAGCTTTACTCTTGGGCACCTGACTGTAAGCAACAGATGGAGCTTTTTCTCACACGCACACACACACACACACATATTGGTGAAACAAGATTTGCTATCTGTTTTAGCAACTTTCTTTAGTATCTCAGGTTACAAGCTCTTCTGACTGTAAAGTTATCTGATATAAAATCAAATATCAGCTTGAAGGTTGGTGTTTTTTTTCTTCCTTATTATTCATTATTCCCCATCTCCCTCCTTAATCAGCCTATGAGGACAAACAGTACAGCAAAGCGGAAAGAGATCTCCTCTAGATTCGTGGTTCAACTCCTGCTGGGGAGGTGCTGCAGGCAGTCTGCTCATAAGCTGGGCCTGCAGGGGAAACAGCAGTGGCCAGCCTTGGCTCCTCACAGCCAGCTGATCCGCGGGCGGCTGGGAGGACGACAAAACCGAACCTTGTGCCACCATCACCGCCGGCAATTCAGACCCTAGAAGTCAGCACATGATGGAGGTCTTCAAATGTCAAGTCAGACAAAGGAAGGCTCAAATACAGATGTTAGACCATTACAAGTGGGTCAGGAAGCAACAGAGACAAACAACAGTCATTAAATTTACAGAGAAAGTGGATAAAAGGACGATAATGGAGGACTTTGGAAAGAAGAAAAGGACAGGAGTAGAGAAGCAGTCACATCCCTGTTGGCAGACTACAGTGACTCAGATTCAGACCTGGACAATGAGGCTATATCTTTACAGAAGAATAAAATGGGACAGTTTCTGTTTCAGTGAACAGAGGTCATAAAGTCAAGTGTCGTTTTGTGAGAATGACACAAGCAGGCGTTCTCTGCTACAACATGTTACTTTTCACTTGTTGACACAACAGTGGTGGTTAACTTATACCAATGTAGTAACATGGATATTCCTCTGGAAACTGTCTGTCAGATTTTCATTTTAAGCATGACAAAATGCTGCATCAGAATATGTCGTATGGCGACAGGCGACTTCAGAATGTTAAGTGTTGTATCAGACCCTGTGCAAACACTGCAGATGCAACTTTGAGTTTTATTACTTATCTGTTAGTCTGGCGACACTGAAAACTTATAAAATAATAAAAGGAATTCTCATTATCATTTATTTGTTTTCTGCATTTTGTTAAATAGTCAATAACTTTGCACACACTAAAAGAAAGTATTAACTTACCAAAATAAGTTAATTCTTGCAATCACCACACAGTAACTCTTAGGAATGTATCTAAGTGCTGGTCTACTTGTCTTTGCTAGCAGCTATAAAGCTTTATTGTGTGCAGACACCACTAAGACCTCAGGGCGTTTGGTCACAATACATATCTTTTAAATCTTGAAAGATGTCAGCCACAGATATTGGACTTGAAATGGATTTTCAAGTTGTAGCACAAATCTTTATTGAAAATTTGACTGCACAACTTTTATGTAACTTTTGAAATGACCAGCAATGTACTGTTTTATAGTTGTTTTTGGTAATGATGACAGTCGGCAGTGGTTCTCTCCTTTGGTGAAAAGGTATAGTTTCATTCAAACATGAGCGTGCAAACCCAGTGGTGGTAGATATACTTGTAACACACAGTAAAAATCTCTATACTCCCATTTCACAAATATGTGGTAATAATGTTCACTTTTGAAATAACAGAGCAGAATTGATTACAGTAGTTTAGGTTAAACAAGGATAACAACAGTTAGTTGTTAGTATTTTCCTAATGGAAGAGGAACAGAGGACTGGTGGTTGAGTATTCAGTTGAACATTCCCAGTGTTCCAGTCTCTATACAATCTGTCAAATTAAACTTTTTAAAGCTGACCTTTGTCCTCCATTGAATGCGCTGACAGTGCCAGCAGATGCATACCTGTTGGCCAACAAGCCTGCAGTTTGTTCATTGTTATTGATGAGACCGTCATCCCTCTCTTTCCAGTATTTAACACGGTGTCTGGTCAGGAAGGAGGAGGATTTGTCATCTGCTATATTAGATTTGATTTTTCCCTCTGGTGGCTGATCACTATGAGTCTCCCAGTCGGTCAACATGGGTCCCAGTGGACGCTACACAGCATTTTGTTTCTCCTGCTTCTCTGCAAATCTGATGGACAGATTGACAGTTCAAGAAAATTAAACTGTTTCCTTCTGCTTCTGTCAGGACAGGTAATATCTTTGATTTTTACTAATGAAACTCTATTCTTTAGAACCGCTGGCGTGACAGGTATGTGTGTGTGTGTGCAGAGAGATCATATACACAGTTGCAACATTAAGTCTCTGACAGTTAAAGTTATTATTCTGAATCCTTCACACAGATTATTACCGTTTAGCGGGTCGTGGATCTCCATAAGTAAGTAACCAAAAGCTGGGCGTTTTAACGAAGACAATATTAATACAGTATAAAAAATTCATTTAGAACCTTGTAACATTACTTTCCTATAACCCCACAGGACTGTATGGCTACCTGTTCTGTCTCCTTGTTTGAATTTTCACTTATGCTGCCATGCTAAAGCTAAAAACCATGTGACTGCAAAGTATCATGTTTGCTTTATCTTTAGTTTTGATGCTGTGTCATAAACTGAAATATGTACTGTTTGTTTGCAGCCTACCAAACACAACGTTATTTCTACACCAAGGTACAGTTGCCAATCAGATGTTTCTTACCAAGTTATTAATTTAATATAGTCAAATTGTAGTATACAATGGAAAACAGATTCGCTGTCTAGCAACCTCTACTGTAGGATTAGCAGATTTCTCCTGTTCTCTCACGCGACATCTTATTGCCCATAAATTCTCTGCTTTACTTGCTCTGTAGCTCTGTAATGTTTCAGTTATCTTTCAAAACACCATTGAACACATTTTACTACTCTCTCTCCTGAATGATCGATGCTCTGATTTTTGCATGTTCACCTGATCTCTGGCTCTTCGAATCTCTAAGTTATGAATTAATATGAACTGATTAAGTAGTTGATTAACTGGGGCACATTTCGTTTACTGCTATTACAACTTTCCTGTTAATGAGAAATTAAGTTATATCATCCATGGTAGGAAGTAGTTGGGATGCAATGAGACAGGACAGTGTGTAACAGAAGCAGCAGTAGTAGTAGCTTGTTGTGTGCTTAGTAGTAACATATGAATTGCTGTAGTGCTATAAATGTAAAGTTATAATACAGTAGTACAATGGTCTTTGAGATGTTTGCAGGTGATGTTTCCCTCCCTGCTTCATGTTGTGTTGTCCCTGCAGGTTTACCCTGCTGCTGGCTCCAGACCTGCTGAGGAGGACAGACAGCCAGGGAGAACGCATCTACCTGCAGGCCCGACTGGGCAGCCCAGTCCCATCACTGTCTCCATCATCTCCATCAGGAGGACAGTAAGACCACCATGCTGCTCCAGGACTCCGTCATTCTGAATCCAGAAAATGGCTTCCATGCTCAAAAGCGTGGGTGATCCACCAGACTCATAGGAGTAATTCAAAGAAACTCTTTAGGTCTTAGGCCATGAACTTATCAATCACCCCTTAGCCCAGCATGAGAAAAGCATGTCTTCATTAGAACTGATCCTAGTGTAAAACTATACTTGGTCAGCTAAACATCACCCTGTATCTGTCACTTTGTCAACCCTCAGATCGTTTGAATCGTGAGGAGAAAAGAACAGTTTGTGTGTTTCTGAAGGTGGACTTTGGAGGCCTCCACTCTGAGGAGAGGGTACTGATGGTGTCCTTTCATTCTGGACACATCTTCATCCAGACAGACAAACCCATCTATAAGCCTGGAGATTACTGGTGAGAACTGAAGATGCTGCTGAAAACTCAGCAATCACAGTAACATGTATGATAATGAAGCGGCCACAGGTAGTAGTATTTTAGTTGAAACTGCTAGTAGCTTAACTTGGGTGAAAACTGTCATTTGTCAATTTCTCTCTCTCTCTCTCTCTCTCTCCCTCTGCAGTTCGGTTCAGAGCCTTTGTGTCCTCTCCTTCCTTTAAGGCCTTTGACAGCTCCATCACAATAGATATCCAGGTAAACAAATAAATGATTAGACAAATAATTGATTAGTCAATCAACAGAAAAATAATCAGCAACTTCTTTTTTTTCTGCTTTTCTCTGTTTTATATCATTGTCAAATTAATATAATTTGGTATTAGGTATTAGGCTGTTGGTCAGACAAAATAGGACTTCCTAGGATTTCCTGAAGGCACAATGCAATGACTGTAAACACAATGAGTTGTGGTAGTATTATCCTGCGATAATCTGTTGATTTATGGGTTTATTAGCTCACATGACCTGTTTGTGTGTGTGTTTCAGAATCCAGATGGTGTGGTGGTCAAACAGCTACTCAGGACAAAAGCTGCTGATGGTGTCTTTGCAGACACGTTTCCTCTCTCTGAAATTGTCAAGTAAGAGCAACTTATTAGATTTAATCTTTCAACACCTTCCAGTGGCAAGATACTTTAAGCAGGGGGCAGCTAGCTGTGCATACACCCTCTTTTCCACAACTACTTCGCTCATTATATATCCAGTACAACCAAAAATCCTTTTGGCTGTTGAGCATCTCACTGTTATATGTGCAGGAAGCTGCATATTCAGTCAGTATTTCCATCCAAAATTATCCAGAAACGACCTAGAAGTCAGAAATCAATAACTCACTGGTCACAAACATGTTTATTTTAGGCCTTCACCTGCCCCAGTTTAAGTTGTGTAATATGCTGGTAAATACACATTAGGATGGCTGCACTTAGTTTAATCTAGACCTTATCTCTGCCTTAACTCATGTTTTAACCCTAAACAATGGTGAACCTGCTTACATGAAGTATTTAAGAACGTTTAAGATTTTAACTTAGAGGCAAACAGTTTTGGAAAAATGAGAATGGAATGAAAGACTTTCATGGGATTCACAGGATTTATGGGAAATATAGTATTTCAAGAAACATAATATCACTGATGTGAGATACAAAGTGTCTGTTTTCTTTGTTGTATGCGCTCTCTCTAACATGAGCCTGACTGTCTGACAGTGAAGGAACATGGATGATAACAGCAAAGTTTGACCATTGGAAGCAGAACACGTTCACCTCCCAGTTTGAGGTGAAAGTGCAGTGGAGTTAAATTAAACTGTGTTTATTTTTGTGAATAATATCAGTAGCAGCTTTGTTGTCATGCTTGAAATTATTATATTAATCACATTTTTTTCAGCTCTTTAGGTTCAATTTTTGGAATGGCTCCCTAACTACGTAATACAGTTATGCTTTATTTTCATGATGTGTTGTGTTTCAGTGCTTCCTGCCTTCAATGTTACCTTGACTCCCAGGAAGTCCTTCCTCAACCTGGATGACAGTGAACTGGTTGTAGAGATCTCAGCCAGGTCGGTCTCACACATTCATACACACATAAAAACACTTGTTATGTGTGTGATTTATCATACATCTAACCCTCTTAATCCACCATTGCAAGTGAAGTCAGGAGTTGCAAAATGTTCTTGCAAAGACATTTGACCCCTATACTGAAACCACAAGAACATCTCTTCTCTAGAATTTTTAGATACATCAGAAAAGAATGAAAACCACTGACTGCAGATTAATCGTTGTAATTATTTTGCAGGTACCTGTATGGGGAGCCAGTCCAGGGCACAGCCTATGTGGTGTTTGGAGTCAAGATCAACAAAGAGATGATAAGGCTGCCCTCTGTGAAGCAGGTGTCAGATGTAAGTCGCTGCTCCATCTCAAATTTTCACCAGCTGTTCTCTTTAATTCTGGCTGGCAGATTTGTAAGTCTTGATTTGAACAAATATGAACATGTCAAATGGGCCTTGTGGTGTGACATAATTGAAGAACAGGAATGAGCGATCTGGGACACTCCACACCTTAACGATAAGTCTAGCATGTGTTTTCGTGACTCGTTATAACTCGTGTTCCTTCACATTCACCAACAGGATGACAGAGCACTCTCTGGCATCAACATGGCATTAGGGTTTTATCGCTGTCGCATACTCTTGACACCAAGATGCAGTTAGGGCACGATGATTGTCCATTCTGACATGCTGATCATGATCCCTGCATACTGTTGAAAGCTGCATTAATTAATTTTGACCAGCAGGGGGCAGCACTGAGATGCTGTGAGTTTATCATGTTAGTGTGTGCTGCCAAATAATCCACCATTTCCACATCCAGCAAACATGAGCAAGAGCATCCCTTTAGAGTATTGTTTCTGTTCACCTGAATGTAAGTCCCCTATACCTGCTCCTTTTAATTCTGGTTTAGGCTCCACCACCTCTTGAGAAATGAATCTGGCCCTTTATCTGCTCAGTGTTTGCCTTTTTTATCATTAGCCAGTCCACCAGCTTGATGTTTGAGTGCTGGACAGGTTGCATATTGCTTGGTTCCTGTGGTTTTATCTGGGGTTGGTAGAGACACAAGACTAAGCTATGCCTGGTACGGCTGCAGGACAAAACAATGAGCTAAAGAGGCTAAAAGCTGCATGATCTGCTTAGAAGTAGATGTTGTGGAGTTCAGCACTAAGTGTTGTTGCTGAAAGTTAAGAAAATCCTTCATCGGTTGCTCACCAAGCAAACTCTGCCTATAAAGACCACTGAGTGATGTTGAAAGCTCTGGAAGAGCTTGTAATTGAACTTAATTGCTCTTGTTTAAAACCTGTGTTGTTTTTCCTGTAGCTGGATGGAGGAGTCATCCAGACTGGAAACAGGAGATCGAAACTTACCCGAACACTATAGATCTTTGGTGGGAAACTCTGTGTATGTCAAGGCCTCTGTGCTCACCAGACAGGTAAACACCCAAGAAAACAGAGACATAGTAAGCATTATTTTATCAGGGGCTCAAAACTTTTCCGTCAATAAAATCAATTGCAAAATGAAATGGTATGTTTTCTGGGAAATGTAGCACAAAAATGGTGAGACATGAATTAAACTGTGCTTTACAAGTGAGTCATCTTTCTTACATTCACAGGACATGGAAACTATGTCAAGAATTTCAAGTTGTGATGGGCTCGCCTCCTCCTCCTCCTCTGCTGTGCAGTTTGGTCAGTTTTCATTGGTCCTCACACAGTCTAGTAATACCAAAACTGACCAGGCCAGTGCAGATCGATGGTATTGCCTGTGCGGCTCAATTTTGAACCTGCAGTCAGATATTGTCTCAACATGCTCTTTAGCCCCCTGGATAAACTGAAGTCATTAAAAGGTTTGACTCTTCCTGTGTCACAACTAAAGAAATAGCACATCTTGCAGATATTGGAGGAAAAACTGGTCTGAGTTTGAAACTGGGAAGGTGTTGGATGTGAAAATGTGACATAGTTAAAAAATAGAAAGGTCAGAGGGAACATTTGAGTGTAGGTCCATGAAATTATTTAGGTTTACAGTTTTGGTAATTCACTCTTTTCTGATCCTGGTTTTTCCCCTGTCAGGCGGTGACCTAGTTGAAGCGAAAAGTCCGGGATTAAAATGATGGAGTCTCCATATGTCATATCCTTCAAGACATACCAAAGTACTTCAAGCCAGGCCTGCCCTTTGACTTCTGAGAACAAGTCATCTGTGTTTAGCTGGATTCTCTGTGTACTGTGTTTTGTTTTCCTCAAGCTCAATCACTGTAACTGAAAGCTATAGTGTATAAAGTCACAGAGAAATTCTCCCCAACCTATCGGTCCAGGTGAGTCCGCATGATGGTTCCCAGCCAACAATGTTCTGGTCAAGCTGAATTTATTGGGCATACTAGTCGTCACCTCTGGCACTGCCCAAGCCACCGTCAACAACGCAATGATCCAACACAAACCATTACAGTTAGTATTACTGCATGCTGCTTTTACTCACAGAGCTTCTCATTGAAATTGTTGCAATACAAGATTTTGGACATTTATGTCATGGTTTGGACTTGTTTTAGAATCATTGGTTATTCAGATGTGACAAACTCTGATTCATTTTTACTGTGTCTGTTTCCCAGGCTGAGACCACACAGGCTGGCCTGAGACCAGATCAACCAAGCAAACAACATCACTGTTCATCCGCACATGACCTTTAACCAGGCGCCCGTGAAACTATCTCTACATCTCTACAGGGACCAACTTTACAGTGTCTGTAGGGAGACAGACTGTCCCTGATGCTGACCATCACAGTTGCAGACCAAACCCACAAGAACTTAATCAAACACATCCACGTACCTGGTGAGGCAAGGACACCACATCATATTTCTAGTACAGCTACACACATGGAAATAAAAAAATGTAGAGCGATAAAACAACCAACAATACAATAAATATACAATACAATAAAACAACCAACAATACAATATCCTTAGTTAAGTAGTAAGGAAAAATAAAGATGTATTAAATCATGGCTTTTCCCAAAATACTGGACTCTCTCAGGTGATCAACAAGGGCAAAATCATAAGTGCTGTCGCCTGGATATGACCGGTCAGTTGGTCCTGGCGTTGGGCTGACAGTCACCCCAGACATGATGCGTCGTTCCGTTTGTGGCGTACTACAGCATTCCTTGGATGGGCGTGAAAGGTGGTGTCAAGACCATCTGGGTGGATGTGGCAGATTCCTGTATTGGAGGGGTGAGCACTCCGCTCCATAGATGAAAAGAGCTCCTATTGTTGTCAGAAGCTATTCAAACACATCAGTGAACACATTGTCAAATACTCACATATGATGGTCATAAAAATAATCCCAAATATATATGCACTATTTAGCCCTGTTTTAAAGATAATGCATTGATAAATTCATGGCCCGATGTAGAAGGAGATGAGTAAAACACTTGCAACTTTCAATTAAAAAGAAACAGTACAAAGTTATTAAGCTCAAACTTTCTACATAGTCACTCAAGGATTGAGTTGCATGTGCATGTAACAAGGCTGTTTAACTTACCTCCTGCTAACTTAGGCCATGAATTTGTCAATCCCCTCTCATAAGATTAAAAACAGAAAAGTCTGGTCTGGTAGGAACCAGAGGTTTGGAGAGCTGAGTGCCACAGACAAATGAGGGAAGTTGAAAAGTATTTACAGAAAAACTACCACATTGTTGGTTCAGATTTTTTGTAGAGTTGTCGACAAAAGAAAGCTACAGAATATTATCAGCCTTGTTCTTAAATTTAGTTGTTCTACAGATCTGCTTTGTTTACTTTTTATGTTTTGAACGCGATCAACACTCACCTGGAACATTATGAACCGTTATATGGATGTCAGTTGTCAAAGTAGTTTTTGTGCTGTTCTGTCTTTGCTGTGATTTTCATTTTTATTCATTCTGTCTTACTGGCTAAGTTGGACCAGTGGGTGGCATACACCGGACTACACCTGGGAAGAGCTTAAGTTTTTCAGGTCAAGTGACCCGGGGGCAAAGTCAGCCTGGTGGCTGTGGACAGCTGTCTATCTGCTCAACAGGACAGACTGACACAGAAGAAGGTGTGTGTTTGTGTGTTGTGTTTGAGGATGGGTGAATGTTAGAAAACCCATTACAAGACTGAGAAAATGTAGAATCTGCAATGTTTAGTATGCTTTCATTACAACTTTTCTTATGTGTTAATTATGCATATTTGATAGTGGCCTTGATGATAAATAGTAATAGAACAAGCTAGTCAAATTTACCATGAGAACATAAGGTCAATTCTCTGTTTTGTACATTATGACACATTTGCAAGTGTAGAGGCAGATGTGAAATGATCACCTTTGTTTTTCAATTAATCGTGCAATAATTTATTATATAAGTGACATAATGGAGTACAAAACTATAAAAATGCCTCTTTGTCCCCCCTTCCTCAAGATTTGGGCATTGGTGGAACATGGAGACATTGGCTGCACTCATGGGGAGAGGTACTATGGGGTGTTCACAGATGCAGGACTGCTCTTTTCCACCTCTAGTGCTGGGTTTCAAAACTCAGATCAGACAAAGTACCTATCCCTTGTGTTAAGAGAATCTCAGCCATGTTTTAAAACTTAAGTGACAGGCCTAGATTATTCCAGTAAAGAAAATAATATAAAATAATCTGAACAGTAAAATTCAGAAAGTAGTTTCTGTAAAAAGCTGCAGTGTTTGCTCTTTGAGCAGTGAAGGCCATGTTTGTACTGTGTGATTGCTGAAGGTGAGCAATACTGGAAAGTTTATTCTCTCTCTCATATAGACACATGTAATCATATATGTTGGTCCATGTCTGATACTGTGTATTACAGTGTTGTGTATTTAGTTGATGCTGAATCATAACTTGTCATAAGTGATGTACATTGTCATTTCTGGCATTGAGCTGACAAATTTATTCAAAACAACTAAAAATAAGACTGACAACAGCTTCACACCACAAACAACTAATAATGAAAAGTGCGAGACCCAAAGCTACAGTGGTAAACAGTAACTCATACTCAACAGTGACTCATATTAAAGGCTGATATGATGCCTCTCCTCCTCCTCCTCTCCTCTCCTCTCCTCCTCTCTCTCCTCCCTCCTCCTCTCTCCTCTCCTCTCCTCTCCTCCTCCTCCTCCTCTCCTCCTCTCCTCTCCTCCTCCTCCTCTCTCCTCTCCTCTCCTCCTCCCTCCTCCTACTCTCCTCCTCTCCTCTCCTCCTCCTCCTCTCCTCTCCTCCTCTCCTCCTCCTCCTCTCCCTCTCCTCTCCCCTCTCTCCTCCTCCTCTCCTCCCTCTCCTCCTCCTCCTCCTCCTCTCCTCTCTTCTCCTCCTCCTCTCCTCTCCTCTCCTGTCCTCTCCTATCCTCTCCTCTCCTCTCCTCCTCCTCCTCCTCCTCCTCTCCTCTCTGCTCCTCTCCTCTCCTCTCCTCTCTCCTCTTCCTCCTCCTCTCCTCTCCTCTCCTCTCCTCCTCCTCCTCCTCCTCCTCCTCCTCCTCCTCCTCTCCTCTCCTCTCCTCCTCCTCCTCCTCCTCCTCCTCCTCCTCCTCCTCTCCTCTCCTCTCCTCCTCCTCCTCCTCCTCCTCCTCCTCCTCCTCCTCCTCTCCTCTCCTCTCTCCTCTCCTCTCCTCCTCCTCCTCCTCCTCCTCTCCTCCTCTCCTCCTCCTCCTCCTCCTCCTCTCCTCTCCTCTCCTCCTCCTCCTCCTCCTCCTCCTCCTCCTCTCCTCTCCACAGCCTTGGAGTGTCCAGGCGGTGCCAGAAGGAGGCGCTCTGCTGAACTGTTGCAGCGTAAAGCCCAGCTGGGTGAGTGTGCTGTCAACAGGTGGAGTGGACTTCTCAGTCTAATTATTCAGTCTGGGACAATAAGTAGCTGGGAACTGTGGAGGTGACCACTTTCTGTCTTAGAGCATCGTAATTGGTTACAAAGGGAAAGAGGAACTCCACAACAAGTCACACAACTCTAACATTATGACATTAGAAATTTGTCAAGGTTAACATCTTATCAAACAGTTGTCTGTTTATACATCAGGCAGACAGACAGACAACAGTAGCATTCAGTTGAAGTCGTGTGAGGCCACCTGATGAATGTGAGTTCTCTCTTTTTAGCATTAGTTGGGTCTAAATAATTGAAGAAATGATGATTATTTTCTCCAGAGAGTCACTACAAGGAGAATCTGCAGCGTCGCTGCTGTAAGGACGGACTGAGGGATATCCCTATGCCGTACTCCTGTACACGACGCTCCCTCTACATCACTGAGGGCTGGGAGTGCATCCGGGCTTTCCGCTACTGCTGTGCCACTTACAGGGACCAGGTGTTTGACACTGAAATTCCCACCACCCCACCACCCATGACCACAACTCCCCCCACCACCACCCCACCACCCAGGCCCACTTTTTCCTTCCATGATTATAGTTCATTTGACCTTCCACTAAGGATGACACCCTACTCCAGGCACTTTGGTAAGTACTGTACCTCAACCTTACCTTTTCCATCCTGTAAGATTTTCAGTTGAAAGGATAAAACTTGCTTTGAAATTTAGTGGTGTAATATTTATGTTCATTAGTTTAGTGTAAATTAGTTTGCAAATTCTCAGTAACTACAAAGAACAGCTCAGGATGATGGGAATATCATTCATTCTACAGGTTTTTTATTTTTTTACTAATAAACCAAAGTGTTGGTTAGTAAACATGGATGTGAAAAACTGAAAAAAATCAGTGAAAATCTTTACAAATGCTACATGAGGAAGAAAATGCAGGAATTGTTAGATCTCAGGAATGCACTCAATGTGCTTTGATGAGAAACTAAATGTTATCATACATTTTGTTTACAAGATAACTCCACTGTTTATCTTTAATTGTGCAGGAATTAGTGCGGGTGTGTACATAATCACAGCCTCTAGATAGATATATTAGAGATATGCATTAAAGACCTGCTAATCATATATGAATGTGTTTACAAAGATTTGGCTTATAGACCTTTACCTGGACCACCTGGACCACCTGGACGGCCTGGACCACCTGGATTGCCTGGAATGTCTGGACCACCTCTGCTTGAACGGAGGACGTTATCCAATGCAAAGAAAATGGAAGAAAAAGAATCAGTGTTGGCAATTGGAAGGGGGGAAGTGGATGAAGGCGAGGAGGAAGAGGAAGAGTGGGAGTACCTGGATCAGACTGACGTGTATCTGCGTTCCAAATTCTACGAGTCGTGGTTGTGGATGGATGTTAACCTGCCCACCCAGACAGACAGAGACGGGTGAGTGAGAGATTAGAGGAGAGGTTATGGGGCGGCCCGAAGGCTGAATGATTATATGCATGTCCCCAGTTCAACTCCCCGGTGACTAGACCATTCACAAAGAGGAGAGGTTACATCAGAGGCAGAAAAGTCTCACTGGATTAATAAAACCTCATCTGATTGAACTCTTTAGATCCTCGTACATCAATTAGGATGTTGCAAGAGCAAATGTGGTGGGAATTAACATGACTATAATGTAACAAAGGGTGCAAGCAATCGAATAGAATTCCAAAAGAATCCAAATGCAGCTTGACAGAATTATTGTTCTTGTATTAGAAAAAGTAAGAATAAATTATCCTAAAATATGACTTTGTTGCAGTGTAGTTTCCAGATCTCTCAGTGCTGATAAACAAAACTGTGATAAAATGTACCATATGGGAAAACTGGTAGGTTTCTGAACAGGTGTTGCAGCCCCACTTCACCAACCCCATCCTTTATACCTGTCTCTGCAATTTTAAAGATTACGTCATGCAGCAGGGGGAGTGTTTACGATTCCATTTTAATCAATGAATGGGAAATAATAAATCAATGGGAAATTTTCTGGATACTCAAAATTCATAAGTATTTGTATGCTGTTTTTAAAAATGTCACAGCCTATGCAAGTTACTTAAAAAACAGTGTGAGGGAGCCAGGCCTCATGACTTAATCTACATGAACAGCATGTATATTGTGAAATCCAATGGCAAAAACATGCCCTTTCAAGTTCTATTTGATGGCAAGACGAGGCACATCAGCCCCCGTCCAGTAACTTTTCTGTCCAGTAGCACTGCTATAAATGTGAAAATCCAGACACTGATATTTGGTTTACTGTGGCTGACCGATTAAAGAACTGGACCATTTCATTGTGTGAGACAAAACAAGCACTGTGAATTCCTTGGGTTACATCATGTTGTGTTTAATTAGTGATAACAGCAAACTGACTTTGTTTACTTTTATTAAACAGACATGTTACTCTGTTCTGTACTTACCCACGTGTATTTGTGTGTGCAGAACACTCATGTTATGTACTAATGTTCTTATTTACATTGTGGAATTTATCGGTCTACCTAAACACCACAGACACTGTTTATCTCCAAGTTAATGTTTTACAAGTTGTTTGCTGAAACACCAGGAAATCAAACTATTAGTTTAATGAACAAAAAAAAAATTAAGAGTTGAGTTGTTGTTTTTTCAGCTAGGCTACATAGAATTATTCTTTATTAAAAAGCTTTGTTTTTTCCCTTCAGTCTCCTTGCTGGTAATAACACAGATACTAATCTGATCAACAGGTTGGCGTCTAAGAATGTGGAAAACCCCTTACCTGACAGCATCACAGAGTGGGGAGTTCTGGCTATTAGTGCATCATCTGATACAGGTAGGAGGAGGAGGAGGAAGAGGGTAAGGTAAGAATCAAGGTGCTTAATCACACTGTGGCTCCACCTCATGCTAAACGTGTTTTGCAGTGTTCCATATTCTGAGCTATTTTTTCTAATGTGAGATCCTCAAATTATTTTTTTCCTCTTTGTCTGAAAATGTTTGATCATTTTGATGAGTTAGGGTTGGGGGTAGGGTTAGATTTAGTCAGTACTGGCAGCAAAAACACTCGATTCAAAACAAAAGAGACTTGAAATGGCTCAAACTATTGTCAAGCATTATTTTAAAAACTGTTATTTCTGTTGCACTTCAAATAACTGCTGATACTGAAGTTGTGAATTTATTTTGAATTGAATCATCTCCTTAAATCCAACAAGATGTCGATTTTCCTTTTGTACAGTCGATTAATAATTGTATTGGTTTAAGTGTAAAAGCAGAGCAAACCTAATAATAAATAATAAAATCCTTAGTGCCACAATTTACTGAAAAAACAAAGGCTTACTAAATTGTTCTGTCTGAGAGCAAAATCTGAAGGATAAAATCTTTAAATTCAAAGGACAATAGAAGTACTACAATAACTCAATAACATTCACACATATAAATTAGCCCTTTGCTGATTTACTTTCTCAATATCTGTAGGTTTCTGTGTGGCTGAACCTTACAACTTCAGAGCATGGAAGCGTTTCTTTGTGGACCTGAAGTTGCCATATTCAGTAGCGAGGAACGAACAGGTCGAGATTAAAGCTGTGATCCATAACTATGGCTACGAAGACCTGCATGTAAGAGAATCACCTCACAACTACACAGCACAGCCACTTCAGTCAGAGAAATACTGTGTTTACCATGATCATCATCTTGGTTTACCCTGTTTGCATTAACACTGACATAGGTATTTAGTCATGCAAAGTCATGCGAAGTTAATGCAAGAAAAGGAGAAGAATGAAATAAATCTTGAACATCGTTGATTGTGTTGTGACTGGTTTCTGCTCAGGTGAGGGTGATACTGATGAAGACAGAAGGTATGTGCAGCATCGCTTTTAAGGACAGACACACACAGGAAGTGACGCTGGCAGCTGGGTCTTCTGTAGCGGTGCCTTACACCATCGTACCACTGGTGGTGGGGAAACTTCCTCTGGAGGTGATGGTAGTCGGCAGAGACATGATGGGAGGAGACCGCATCCAGAAATCTTTATGGGTGGTGGTGAGTTGCACTTGATGATGAAAATACAGTACAGTACAGACAGTACAGTTTCTCTCCTTCATTAAACTTTTGAATTTTGCTTTGTTCCTCTAAAAACAGAGTTGGCTGCTAAATCTAAAAAAGTGAACTTCCTTCCCTGAATGTTACATTTTATTTCCATAGTACTTCTATGAACCTAAAACATTTAAGTGCAGTTAAAACGGTTAAACAGAATGTATTAATAAAGTAACTAAAATATAACAAACATATTTGAATAAAGATCTGCTTTTATGATGACTCATTTCTTTACCCAAACAGATGGATGGGGTGCAGAAGACTGAAGTTTGGAGTGTGGTGTTGAATCCGTCTTCTGAAGGAGGTAAGAAGATGCAGTGATGAATGATTTCTTATTATCTTCTGTCAACTGCATGTTAGTGTGCCACCTTCTTTGGATTTTATGTTCCATCCTCTCTACTCAGACACAGTAGGCTTTAAACATATTGGAGACAGCATATCCCCAGTCACTGAGGTGATAACCATTTATCCTGAACTCAGGTCTCTTAAGGCTCAAATTTAGTTGCTAGCTTGGATGGATCCTCTTGAGGTTTAAGTTAGGTAGTGATAAAATTTTAATATATGGCTCTGTTTGCATTCACTACAGGAACGCAGACAGTTCGAGTTGGCAAGATCGAACTGGAGTCAGTGGTGCCTAACTCAGTGCCAGAGACATTCATCAATGTCAGAGGTCAGTCACTAGCAGAACAGTGTTTAGGATTAAAGATAAACCTCAGAGAACGCACTGAATCTTGATTCCACCTTTCCTCTGCAGGTAGCGTGTTGGCAGACAGCATTGATAACTCCATCAGTGACGACTCTCTGGCGTCTCTTATCCAGATGCCCGGTGGCTGTGTGGAGCAGAACTTGGCCAGAATCACTCTGCCACTCATCGCCACTCTCTACCTGGACCGAACCAACAACTGGGAGAGTGTGGGGGTGCAGCGCAAGGTTGATGCTCTACGATACATCAGGAGAGGTGAGAGAGAAGGACACAGCATAAGAATAAAACCTGAGATCTACAACAAAATAAGAGAAGAAAGTGGATTAACTGAATGAACTAATCAAAGATCAGTCAGATGGACTGTTGTATGTATAGTATATGGATGGATGGATAGATATTTACAAAGATGGATGGATGGCCAGTTAGGTGGATGAATGAACATATAACTAAGTGGCTGTTTGGAGTCATAGATAGATACATGTATAAATGGATGGATGGATTGATAGACAGGCAGGTAAATGCCTGGATGGTAATATATGGATGGAGGACGGATGAATTGCAGCCTTGGTGAACAGATAGATGACTAGTTAGCTGTGTTTTCAGTATGGGTAAGTTAAAATGTCTCATACCTTCACATCCCATCTTTAAATTCTTCTGTGGTGTTTTGTGTTTTCAGGCTATGAGAACCAGCTGGCATACAGAAAAAGTGATGGCTCTTATCCCCCATATAGGCGCGAAGGTGCAAGTACATGGTACTGTGAAAAATTATCACTACAGACAAAATGACACATTTAAAAGATAATAATGGTCATTAAAGATTCTGCTTTTAAAGATCTACTATCAGAGCCCCTCTTACTTTTCCCAACACTAAAAAAACTGTCAGTTTTTCAGTTTATCAGCACGATATCTTTAAATGCAAACTTAATGCCAAGAAAATGTGGTAGGCTCATCAGTCAGTCAATCTGAAATGTGTTAGGTTAGAATGCAAAGATGTCCATATTTTTCTCAATCAGGATCACAGCATACGTGGTGAAGGTGTTCTCCATGGCTTACTCCATCATCGGCATTGATGAGCAGCAAGTGTGTGAACCTCTGCTCTACTTGGTGAAGAACAAACACCGGCTTTTTCCAGGAAAGTTTGTCGAGGACAACCCGGTTTACAGCACTACCATGACTGTGAGACACACACACTCACACACAAACATAGCATGTCACTCTTCTAATAACACAACTTAAGCCTTACTAAAATGATTGAGTATCTGAATAATATCCTCTTGTCTATAAGCACTCAAACACCCAGGGATAAACTTAAAACTCATTCAGTTTTGGAATATAATTGAAGTTGGAAGAAGGTGGACATAGTGCTGTGTATCTATAGGTCATTTTTTCCCCACAAGATTAAAAAAAAACAAAACTTTTTCCTGCGTGTGTCTCCAGGGCGGTCTCAGAGGTGACGACCCTGAAATAACCCTGACAGCTTTTGTTCTCATAGCACTCAGTGAGGCCAAGCAGGCAAGGATCCACTGCACTCATCCAGATGTGAATATGGAGGTAATTAATACAAAGAGCAACAAAAACACAATTGATGCAGAGTTGATTGTTTCAAACAGTCACATTTAATCTTTCTTTTTTATCACTGTAAAATCACTTTTTTTATCTTTAGTATTATTATAATTGGTATTATAATCAGTAGCTGTATCAAAAATACCTTTTACAATATCTGTATCTTGTAGTTAGTCATTAATAAAACAGCCGACTACCTGAAGACAGCGCTGAAGACGTCGAGTAGGAGACCATACACAGTGGCCATTGCCTCCTATGCATTGGCTCTTCTGGGGAATTCTCACCGTTATAACCCAACACTGCCATTACTCAAAGCAGCAGGTCCAGGTATCCTGTACACCCTGTTTGATATGTACCTTAAATGCAAAGACATCAAGTTACTCAATTTCCTTTTAAGAAACTGCTTTAGTCTGTTAATACGCAATTTCACTTTTGTTCAGGAGCTCCCTCTGTCTCTCTCTCTTTCCTCCAGGACGCAGCCACTGGCCCGACCGTCATAATACACTGTTCACCTTGGAGGCGACGGGCTATGCCCTGCTGGCTCTGGTGAAGTTGGGTCACATGGAGCAGGCTGCACTACCCTTTAAATGGCTGAACAGCCAGCGAAGAAGAGGTGGCGGCTTTGGCTCCACTCAGGTACCAGTGCAGGGGGCTCAGCTATCAGGGCACGTTTCATAGCTTATCTAGAATCTGCAGATCAAATAGTTGCTCAAGCTTTTCAGAATGTTTATTTTGGCTAATGTGGTGAATTTTATATCTGAAAAATCAAAGTACTTGATTCTCTAGATTGTTGCCCAAAATGACCAAATACAACTAGAGATATTACAATATATATTGTATACAATACAATACAATATAGTAAAACTTAACTTTCTACACTGGCTTATATGATGGACAGTTTTGTCAGATTGTGTCCAAAAATATCTCTCAAATGAAATTTATTACAGTCTTGGTTTTTCTCCTCTGTCCTCTCCTAGTCCACCATGGTGGTGCTCCAGGCACTGTCAGAGTACCTGATCAACAAACCCCTTCCTGATGACCTCAGTCTGGATGTGGACGTCAGGCTGACAGGACGCAAGGAAATCCGCTACCACTTTAACCCCAGTACTGCGTATGCTGCTCGCTCCTCCAGGGTGAGACAGAGAGAAGAATGTGAAACCTTCTGTAAAATCAGGCAGAAGTCTCAGACAGTGTGAGTGTATTGAGAAGTTCAGAGGTATGTCACTCACAGTTTCTTTTGTTGTGTAGTTGCCTGCTAATCTTGATTTGGAGGTGGAGGCTCGAGGGAATGGACAGGGAATACTGGAGGTATGAGTGCATGTCTGATATCATGAAGTCAGATTTTGATGTAAATTGAATAATGGTGGAATTTTGTCCATGGTTTGCTCAACACTATCATGGTGGACCCCACATGATTATAAATGCATGGTTGACAGTTTTTTAAGAATGTTTCTATTTATTTATTTTTTACTTATACCTTAATCCAAGGTTGTGACCTATTACAACCAAGTGCACGAGGTGGATGAGAAAAAGCCCTGTGAGCACTTTGAGCTCAACGTCACTATTGAAGAATCCAGCGGTAACTCAAGTTCTCACATGGTTTCATATCTGCATGATGTCTTGCTCTTTGGTGTTGTTTTTTTTAATACAAGTGTAGTTTAAGATGCATTTTGTAACATTACAATATACACCTAACATCTTCGGTGAATTTCTATAAATTATTACATTATTATTAATGAACTAAAATAATGACAAAATGCAGTAACATGAATAAAATATACTATTATACACATTCAAGTCCACCAGATAAGAAACCCACCCTCTGACCCTCTGCACATTAAATATTTGTTTCTGTCCCATAACAGAAAAGCCTCCAGCAGATGTAGAAAAGTCCTACCAGATCAACATCAGAGTGAAGTGAGTTATTATTATTCTCCTACATCTATGTTCAACCTGATCAACTTTTAAAAAAAAATTTACAAGGATAATAAACGACTAAAAATGCACAATATTGTAAGTTTCAGTTTAGCTCAGATGTTGCTGTTAACTAAATGATGATGAATCATGTCAGTGACTGGCCTAACCAGTGTCTCCACTGTTCATGTTGGATTACACATTTGATAGAGATCTATGTGTCTGAACACAGTAAGACTCAAGTTTATATGTTGCCGCATTATGCCCAAGGGGTTTTATCAGTGCTCCCCTCCCACTATGATCTATCAGTGATGCATAGGAGACTGGTTGTCCGTTGACATCCACTCAGGTTTAGTATCTTTTGTTACTGCTGTTCTCTTTCTCACTGACAGAGCTTTAGGATCCCGAGATGTCAGGATGGTGGTCCTGGATATCAGTCTACCCACTGGCTTCACCCCAGAAAACTCAGATCTGGAGATGGTAATTAGCCTCAAGCATCATCTGAAAGCTTACAAAGATAAAGATAATTCATTTTTAACTTTAACTTGTACTGTCTTGCTGGACCTATCAGCAGCATTAGACATAATGAACCACTGCATCCTGTTATCTGTACTCCTAGTTTTAGGTATCTCTTGGTTCGAATCCTATCAATTCCCATCTAGTGTCATGGCAAGGACAAACATTCTTATCCCATCCCTTCCCCACAGGGATGCCCCAGAGATCTGTACTGGGGCCCCTTCTCTTTGTAAAATGCACCACATCCTTGGGTCAATGCTCGCTTGCATGGCTTCTTATATCACCACTATGCAGACGACATGTACTTTCCTGCCAGACGACCCCAGTCTTGGCACAGATCTTGGCTCGTCTCTCGGACATATTCACATGGATGCAGGAATGCCCCCTTCAACTAAACCTTTTTAAGATCATCCCCAGCCAGTCAGTCTCTCCAACACATTATCAACATTGAAGTCTCATCATCATCTCTCGCCCAAACCAAGGTGTCATTATTGATGACCAGCTATCCTTCTCTTACCATGTTGCATGTCTCCCAGTTGTGCCACTTTACACTCAACAACATAAGAAAATTTAGGCCTTACCTGTCTCAATACGCCACCCACCTCTTGGTACAAACCAGTGTTCAAGCCATCTTAACCACTGCAGTGCCCGTATGGTGGGTCTCTCCTCACACACAGTGAAATACTTACAAATGGTCCAAAATGTAGCAGGGAGTCTGGTCCTTCGTTAGCCTAACGGGCACATTACTCTGCTGCTCATTGACTCGTTGTTTGATTAAATGGGGTATTTAATCAAAGAAGTTTTTCCGGATTAAAAACGCAGGACAGATGGTAACCTTTCATTGTCAATGCAAATTGTTTAGTGATCGATATTTTAACAACATCCCAACAGTCTCCCTCAGATAAAATCTTAGAAAAAGTTTATGGCATTGTGATAATGACCCGATGATCACTTTTCAGCCAGGGTCACTAACTTATTTTATACGTGTGTGTGTCCAGTTGTCCAACTCAGTGGACCGTTACATCAATAACTTCCAGATCGTTGATAACCTGAGCGACAGAGGCTCTCTGATCATCCACCTGTTCAAGGTAACTGCACTATAGACCACAGCTGAGTTTATTTGCTCACAAACTTTAAGGAATATGACTTATTGCTTCATGTCCTTGAGTTTGCTAAATTACTGTTCTCACTGGCTGTAACGTCTCTTCTCATCTCCTCAGGTGTCACACAAAGAGCCAGAGATTCTGATCTTCAGGCTTCAGCAGAACTTTAAAGTCGGCCTCCTCCAGCCATCCTCAGTTACTGTCTATGAGTATTACAACCCAGGTAGGAGAGCAGATGTTTAGTAGCAGTAATTAGTAATTATTAAATTCAGCATATTGCAGCTTTAAATACTGTGGAGTCATGTGGTGTATATCACTGCATCATCTTGTTCTGTCAGATCACCGCTGCAGTCGTACCTACCTCCCAGCGAGGACAAAGAGAATCTCTGGGATACTGCAATTAGCGTCTGCCATACACACGGTGAGAAAGTGTACATGTGTCTGCAACAGCACAGTAGTGGATGTGTGTGCATCTGTTGTTTTCAGTTTATTTACTGTTTATTTGCTCCCTACAAACTCCAGGCGACTGCTACGTGTCAAACTGACAGTGATTTCCCCAACAAAGAGAGAGAGACAGTTGCCTGCGAGAGCTTACACCATGGTACAATACACTGACACACACTCACACTCACACACAGCAGAACAGTTTTTAAGTTAAAAGACGGTCAGAGTCTCAAGTCTTCAAAGGGAAACTGTGATCAGATATTTCCGAAGAGTAACAAAACCCCACAAAACATATCAGGATTCATCTCTAAATCATGAACATCAGTCAATTTCATGGCATCATCATCACAGGCCTCATCTGGAGCAGGGAAAAAATTACACTTTTTATATATGTGCTTCAGTTTTCCAGGTGAAGGTGCTGAGTGTCAGCCAGAGTTACTACGACAAATATGAGATGGAGATCACACAAGTTATCAAGCTGGGTGAGTAATTTTGTATGAACCTAATAATATCTAATTCTATTTTCTTCTTTTCATTAAGATAAAGTCTTGAAACAACATTAAGACAATCATGGGAGACTGTTCATAAGGTTTATTGTGTATTTATGCAAAATAACTCCACTATAAATGATTTCATATCTCTTTTTTTCCACCATCCAGGTGAGGAGGCTGGAGTTGCAGTTGGCCAGAAGAGGTTTTTCATGTCTCATGGAGGATGTAGAGAGGGGCTCAACCTGGAGCAGGGCTCCCAGTACCTGATCATCGGCCCCAAAGAGGATCAGTGGAACATCGACAGTGAGACAAACAGGTAACAAGAGCAAGGAAAACAAGAACAGACCAGATCTACTGTAATCCAGTACAATGGCCCAGCCATACATTTATAATGTTCAGTTTTGATTGCCACTGTCAGAGAGGTGTTAAAATATTATTGAAGTTGTAGATTGCTGTGGTGCTGACTGAACTGCATTATGCTGAGAGGTGTTTCTATTGTTTTCCCCAAACCATTTACAAACATGAGAGAACAACATTAGAAACACATTTCAGAATAATGCAATACAGTACAACACTATCATTAACTACAACCTCAGTAATAATCATAGTTGGGTTAATACCTCTTGCTTTAGCATAAGCTGGCCATTTATAAACCATCATAAAGGAAATGTGGAAGGGCTGTTGTACTGTAAAGTGAACAGGGAATACAGTGAATGGTTTGGACGCAGTGTGCAGGTGGCTGTTTTCATGGATGTTGATTTCCCGTAGTCTCACTGGTGTGAGGTGACAACTATGCTAATCTAAAGCTGAGTGTAGAATTACCGCCTTGCTTGTATGTCTCCACCAACCAGCAGTTAATTAACATGTGAAATGTTGAATTAGTGTTTTGTGCAGTCACAGTAACCTTGACCTTTACCACCAAATTCTAATCAGTTCATCCTTGAGACCAAGTGAGTGTTTCTGCAAAACTGGACTCGGATTAAAACCTCTTAAAATCTAAAGCTTTAACATAACTAAACCCCTTTCTTTTTTCTGTCTGTGTCAGATTCATCTACATGTTAGGAAAGGACACCTGGGTGGAGCGCTGGCCTTCGTCTGCAGAGTGTTCCAGCAATCCAAGCCTACAAGCTAAATGCAAGAGCCTTAATGATGCTGCATATGAATTGTCTGTCAATGTCTGCAGGCTGTAGAGGTGTCGTAGAGTGCCATTTTATTGCAAATATGGCAACTAACTGTGTACCCAAAGATTTAATGGTCTTGTTAACCTAGTCTTTGTGATAAGAACATTTTTTTGTGTCTTCACTGTGGAAAAGAGAAAGTGAAAGTGTAGCCAGTTATAACAATGTACCAGTAAGGTTCTTCTCTACGGTGGTGACATTATAAGAATGAAGAACAATGATAAATGTTGTTGAGATAAAATACAGTATACTGTAGACAGGACCCACCCACTTTTTACAAATGTACAGCTTGACAAATGTATTTGAAGTTTAAAGGTCAGTGAATTTACCGTTCTGATTTACAGCATGTACCAATAGCTAAAGTACTAATAGCTATTCATAAATTTACTTTGTTGTTAGTTTGAAGTTTTATACCATACTTAAATGACCTTGAGGGACTTTAATTTCCCTCCAAAACATTTCATTGTTGAGGTTTTTCTGTGTGTTCTACTAAATTAAATAGGCCTCTGGAAAACATGTCAAATTCTGTTTACAGTCAAAGGTATTTGTAATAAATGATCTGCAGTTTAAAGCTAACCTGTGTTGATTAAAGATAATAAATTGAACTCATACTAGACTGTTGATTGTGCCATACAAAGCAGCTGCAGCCTCCCCAATCTGGTTCATGGAGATATCTAGTATAAAATTACATTTCATACTTGTAATTAAGCATTACAAAACCTAAACATAAAACATAAACATGTGAAACAGTTGAGTAACTTTACAGTCATGAAAAGCGCATTAAAAATGAGAGGAAAATGTAAAACGTCCTGGAAAATAATGTCAAAATTCTCATATTTCCCTTTAGCTTAGAATAAACAAGGTCATTATCAGATGTCCCCAAAACGCATAGCCCTGCCATTAAGTTATTGATGAATGAGAGTATTTTGAATAGGCTTCTCTGGATTGTGGGGTGAAAACGCTTCAAACACAACCCAAAGGACCCGCGCTAATAATTACGGGGATCTATTGACAGACACGTGTATTTTATCAGTGTATAATCACCTGTTTTCTTTCGCACGTTGCGCCGCCATGTTTCTACAGTATCCTACGACGGACAAACCAAACGTAAGCGTTTTTAAGTTAACGGCCCAACGGTCGACGGAAGAGACGAAGAGGAATAAAGAAGAAAAGAAATGTCAGATATTACCTGTAGTTTTAATGAAATACAATATCTAGAAATAGCTATATGAACGAACCTTTTCACTTGCCAGACTAGTCGATGCGGTAGTATTGTAATTGCTGGGTACTTGACGCCATTTTGTTTCCTAACGGCCACCAGGGATTCTCCGACATCAAAGGAGGGATGAGGGAACGGCAGCTGGTTGACATCCGCATTTTCACCGCTAGGTGTCATTAAGTCCTACACACTTGTCGTCTAAGTGACCAAAACTCCGAAAAATATAAAATATGATATCCTTCAAAATTAAAAATGAGTCTGCTGACGGTATTTTAACAGTTTGAATCATGTTCAGTTGGTTAGCATGTTTGGCTCAGTTGCTAAAGTTGACGTTGCTCGCTTGCTAGCTCATTTAGTCTGCAATGGTTTCAAATGTTTGTTGGGTATTGTTGAAGAGTTCGATAAGAATAAATGGGAAGGTGAAAACAGTGAATGGCATTGCCTCTTCAAACGCATTGTTACGGTAAAATGAACCATAGCACGACAAGAAATGTTTAACTTTTGTAGCGGGTATGATTAGCGTCGTTAATGATTCAGCCTAGTATTATTAGCAAAGGGGCAAGAGTATAGTGTGATGAACTAATAAGAGTCAGTGGCAGGTAATAAATCTAGCAAACTCGACTAACGTTGAATCGTACATTTAGGTATGTAAGGCTCTGTCTAGATTTGTCAGTATGCGAATTGTAGGCTACTGTTATAGACTGTAATTGATGTTCTGACAGCAAGGGTTAATGTAATAAGAAAAAAGGGAGGTCCAGGTTCAAAATTAATAATGATAATGATACATTTTATTTACTACTTACTAAGCATGGAGCATAAATGACTTTCTAAAGGAAACAAAATAAGATACAATAATAGAATATTGTTTAAAAAAATACTGAGGAAAAAAGCAACAGTATGATGAGGGATATCTAAAGGTTATGCCCATATACTGAGCATTTTCTGTAATACTTGTCCTCTAGGAGTGAGTGACAGATTCAGGAAGGCAGTGCGAGTATCTAAGAGATTATTTCATTGATAAGTTTAGCCATAGACTATACATCTTTTAAATCAGACTTCCAGAGGAACACATTGGTGTAAGGTGCAATCCCTCCCTGTCACACCAGCTAGATCGACACCGAAAATACCCTGGAAGATGAAAAGAGTTGGAATCCTGTATAATGCTAGATCTTAATAGATAAAGACAGGCACCCAGCCTGTGTATGTTTTAACTGTTTATGTCCTTTCAGGTTTGCCCTACAACATCTGGTGTGATGGCTGAGTCTCAGTCAGCGTCTTTTCATTCCCATAGCCTTGATATTGTGCTTGTACAGGAGTCTGTTACAATGCTGAGAAGAAGAAAGTGGGGACCCACTACACCACGTCAGTCAACAGGTAAACACAGATAGTTTACTGCTGACGTGATTGTTAAATTCAAAGCTGCATGGTGCAGTTTACAGTACCTCCTGAAACAACAGAAAATCATGATGAAACTCTCTGACAAACTGACCTGAAACTGAAATTAAAATTAAGGATTTAAGATATTTTATTTCTTTGTCTCCACAACCAGGTTCAGGATGAAGTGCCAGCTGTGTGTCAACAACACAGATGTGCAGACAGATCCAGCGACCTTTGATTATGTGATAGTGAGTGGGGCACACGGGAAAAACAAATGACTCAGTTTACTTTCTTGATGCAAGGCTGAAAATGAGTACAATGACACAATACTTTCGATCATGCAGTGTCAGTGCACAGCCCATCTCAAACTGTGAAGATGTCTTTATGAATTCACTGTCCTGAGGTTGCAGATTTATTTATTTATTTAAAATGATATCTTCCCTTAAAAGAAAAATGTATTCATTTTTCTTTTAAGGGTAGATATATTTTTTCACAAGCACATCTGGCTGTTTTTTTGCCACCTCATTTTTCTTTTGCTTGCTTCTTCTCTGTCAACTCTCTGCTCTGTCTCTCTGCATGAGTTACAGGTAAACTGCCATTAGATGTGTGAGGAATTCCCCCCACCCCAATTCCAATTTGCATTGACAAAATTTAAAACGAGATCTAAAATTTGTGTAAACCCCCAGCAACGCAATGATTTTCTAGAGTGTTTTTTTCATATACAGTGTTTATTTTTGTATTTCTGACAGTCTTACACATTTGCAGTATGGAGAAATGGATTTTCTATTTCTGTCATTCCTGACAGACTACAAACTGATGCCCAAAACAGTTCTAAAGAGGACAAAATAATAACCAGAAAAGCAGCACAAAAAACATGCTTGGAATGACAGGTGCAGATTTATTGACTTGCAAATAATTAGAAATGCAATGAGTTGTCTGTGAAATGAAACTTTTTAATGCTGACCCTTTGGACCCTATTGAGTAACTCTCACAGTTTGGGAGCTGATGCAGGATTGTTGCCAACAAGCCTGCAGTTTGTTCATTGTTACTAATGAAAAATGTCCCTCCTCTTTCTGTTGACTATACTGGGTCTGGTGAAGAAGGAGGAGGTTTTGGGCCCTGCTATATTAGGTGACCGTCTCTCTGGTGACCACAGTCCCACTGAGTCTGCGAGTCAGTCAACATGGGTCAGCGGACGCCTCACAACATTTTGTTTCTCTTGCTTCTCTGCAGGTTCAGTGGTCTTTCTGCCAGTTCAAGAAGGTAAACCGTTTTACTTCTGCAGTCTCTGCTGACTGTCAGGACAACTCATATCTTTGAAGTTAGTTTTGTTGTATTAATGAAGTTGGGTTCTTTACAGAACCCACTGGTGTGACAGGTGACAGACATTTACTGCATCAATGAAATATTGTTTGCAGATTTTTTGTAGTATGAAATTATTAGGATGCAGTGAGACCATAGTCCAGAAGCAGCAGTATTAGTAGTAGCTGTGCCAATATAAATTGTAGCAGCAGACATGATTGTAAGTTGTAGCAGTAGTTGTAACATATATGCTGCACAAGTGCTACTAAACGTAGATATGATGGTCATTGTTGAAATCAAAGTAACTACAGAGATGTTTGCAGGTGATGTTTCCCTCCCCTGCTTCATGTTGTGTTGTCCTGCAGGTTCACCCTGCTGGCTCCAGACCTGCTGAGGACAGACAGCCAGGAGAACATCTACCTGCAGGCCGACGGTCTATCCAGTCCTGTCACAGTGTCCATCTCCATCAGGGACTTCAGTAAGACCACCACGCTGCTCCAGGACTCTGTCATACTCAATCCAGAAAATGGCTTCCATGCTCTCAAGGCGATACAGGTGATCCACCAGACTCATAGCTTAGTGTTTATATTTTTAGACTTAATTTAAGTACTTTCTTATGTGTTTGTATTTTCTTATGTGTTACAAATTCAATCATAGGATCAAAATTACGATCTGCCTAATCCTGACTAGATCAGAACTAAGAAATGAAAAAATGCAGTCTCATTCAGCTTCTTGTTATTCATTGTGATTAGAAAATACGTGATATTTTGGTTAAAATATAGTTTAAAAATGTCACTACTAACTGTTAATACATCGCCTGTATCTCTGTCACTTTATCAGCTTCCCTCAGATCATTTTGAATCGTGAGGAGACAAGGAACAAGTTGTGTTTCCTGAAGGTGGACTTTGGAGGCCTCACTCTGAGAGAGGGTATGATGGTGTCCTTTTCATTCTGGACACATCTTCATCAGACAGACAAACCCACCCATCTATAGCCTGGAGATACTGGTGAGAACTGAAGATGCTGCTGAAAACTCAACAATCACAGTAACAGTATGATAATGAGCGGCCACAGGTAGTATTTTAGTTGAAACTGCTGAAGTAGCTTAACTTGATAAATCCTGTATGGGATTTACCATTGGTTTCATTTAAAACACGGTTTTAAAATGTGAAAAGAAATGACTGACGATGGAACTTGTGGATAGAAGCCTGAACAATGTTTGACTGATTTACGTTTCCCTCTCACTCTCTCTCTCCTTCTTCAGTTCGGTTCAGAGCCTTTATGTCCTCTCCTTCCTTTAAAGCCCTGGACAGCTCTGTCACAATAGATATCCAGGTAAACAAATAATTGATTAGTCAATCAACAGAAAATTAATCAGCGACTATTTTCATCAAATGATTGTTGTAATATTCTGTTGATTTATGGATTTTATCAGCTCAAATGACCTATTTGTGTGTGTGTTTCAGAATCCAGATGGTGTGGTGGTCAAACAGCTACCTAGGACTAGAGCTACTGATGGTGTGGAGTACAGACCGCTTGATCTCTGGAAATGGTCAGTAAGATCATCTGTTGAGTTCATCCTCCAGTGCCAAGCATTTAGTCAGGGCAGCTACTCACACCCTCTTTTCCATCACTACCTTGATTATTATACATCCAGTACAACCACAGTCCTTTTGTTTAGAATATCACCATGATATGTAGAGAAAGCTGCATATTCAGTCAGCATTTCCATCCAAAATGATCCAGAAATGACCTAGAAACTGAAACCTGAGTTTGTGTCTGTCACCTAAAATCACTGGTCACAGACATGTTTATTTTAGGCCTCCACCTGTTATGTAATATGCTGTAAATGCAAACTAAGATGGTTACACACTTCAAAACTCATTCTGTGGATGATGTTAGGTAGCTGTCAGCAAGACAGACAGGGTGTACTGTTGTGAGAACTTGTCTGTGTGGTATGCGCTGGTAAATGTGGTATTCATTTCAACAAATGTAATATCATTAATGTGAGATGAAGGCTACCACCTATTGTGACAAGGATTTCACTTTGTATGGTCATTTACCAAAGGATCATAGTTGATTTACCAGTGATGTATTCATGTTTTTAAATCACACACAGAGAACTTAAGACTTTGTTGTATGCGCTCTCTCTAACATGACTGACTGTCTGACAGTGAAGGAACATGGATGATGACAGCAAAGTTTGACCATTGGAAGCAGAACACGTTCACCTCCCAGTTTGAGGTGAAGAAGTACGGTAGGTTAAATTAAACTCTGTTTACTCACATTTTCTCAACTCTAAGTGTCACATTTTAGAATGGCTCCCTAACTGTGTAATACAGTTATGCTTTATTTTCATGATGTGTTGTGTTTCAGTGCTTCCTGCCTTCAATGTTACCTTGACTCCCATGAAGCCCTTCCTCAACCTGGATGACAGTGAACTGGTTGTAGAGATCTCAGCCAGGTCGGTCTCACACATTCATACACACAAAAAACCACTTACTTGTTATGTTAGTGTGACTTATCATACATCTAACCCTCTCAATCCACACCGCCTCTGATTAAACTTCAACTTATTCCTATACCCTAAGCCCTATAAACCCTATGCTTAGTTAGATCTAATCCGTATTCAAGTCTTAACTCTAAAACCATGTATTTACCCTAAACTAGCCCCTGTAAAAGTGAGGAGTTGCAAAATGTTCTTGCAAGGACATTAGACCTAGAAGCTTTAGATACATCAGAAAAGAATGAAAACCACTGACTGCTGATTAATCGTTGTAATTATGTTCCAGGTACCTGTATAGGGAGCCAGTCCAGGGCACAGCCTATGTGGTGTTTGGAGTGAATATCAACAAAAAGATGAAAAGGTTGCCCTTCGTGCGTGTGACAGCTGTAAGTCACTGCTTCATCCCAGATTTCACTAGCTGTTTCACGGACTCTGGCTGCCACATTTGTGAGCTGTGCCTTAATTTTTTGCAGCACTAAAATGCTGCTTGAAGTTTCTTTCCATGTTTGGTGTTAAGTGAACATTACTGCTGTGTTTGACACATTTCCCTAAACTTGGCTTTGAGCTTGGTTCCTGTCACATTTTGGGGGCTAGGACACTCACGACATGCAGACACTCAGAGAATGATCAGTTGGGGGGTTTATTTACCAAAAAATAAACCAAAAATACAACAAAACAGTTAAGGCTGTTAAGCCTGGCAAAAGTCCATACAACACGAAAGTCCTTGATCCAGAACACCAAATCCAAAATCCACATGGGAAGGGGTAAGCAGACACTGGACAAAGAACAAGGGAGAGACAGGATTATATATACACACATGGGATAATTGTTAATGAGACACAAAAGGAGGGAAACGGGACAAAGACAGGAAGCAAAAACACCAAAGACAAGACAGGACAAGAGACTTCAAAATAAAACAGGAAGTACAACACAAAGAACACAAAGAACAAGAATACCAAAATATAACCAGAGCACTAGAAATAACAAAAAGTCATAATTTCCAAAATCACTTCCAACTTAAAAACCAAGAACCAGAGTCACAAAGGGGGAGGATCATAACAGGGTCCTGTAGTTTTACATGGGGAGTTGATGGGAGACTAAACCAAGCATGTGCAGCTGAAAGGATTACGGAGTATAAGTATTGGTTAATTGTTTGTTAAATCAGTTACAGCAGTGGTACAATTGCATTTATTTCAGTCAAATGTTTTGTAATATTACTCTGTGTTGTTGTTTTTCTGTAGGTGACTAATGGAGTCGCTGTCGTTAGGCTTAGCATGGAGGAGATCAAGAGAGTTTATCCCAACATTAGATATTTGGTGGGTGACTTTGTGTATGTCAAGGCCTCCGTGCTCACTAAATCAGGTAAGCACCCAAGAAAATAGCACAGCTAAGCACAGTTAAAGTGAAACTGTACTGAATATTTTAATGCCTCAGCACCATTTACATACTGTGGCTGGAGGCATTTTATTTTCAGTTGTCCGTTTGTTCCCTTTTCCTTAATGTGATATCACAGGGATTCACTTGAGGGAATTTCTTCAAGTTTTACACAGATGTCTACTTGGACTCAAGGGTGAAATGATTAGGACTTTGGTGCTCAAGGTCACCTGAACCTTACAAAACACACTTTTGGCTATAACTTGCAAGCACTTTTTATTAAATTCCTTCAAAGTCTTCTTCACCTATATGAGTCTGGACAGACATGGATGTGAACTGAAACAATCGCAAGGTGATAATTCTAGTTTTATCAGAGGCTCAACCAATTGATCCATCAGTTAAATTAATCACAAAAATAAATAGTTTGTTTTCAAGAAGTGGTACAAATGTAGCTCAAAAAAGGTGAGACATTGGCAACATGGTGCTTTACAAGTATAATTACAAGTTCGATTATCATTCTTATGTTCACAGAGCATACTGGAAACTATCTCAGAATTTCAGTTTCAACTGTTTCATAGACTGTGTAGTGTTGTGCTGCTGCACAGTTTGATCAGTTTGCTTTGTCCCTCGTACCTCAGCCTCATAAGACTTAACGTGGGAAGCATGACTAGAGTGGCTTGAGAGGTTGCGGGAGGCAGACTGGAGAAACAAAAACTGGTTGGAATGGTTCAGTTTAGCATATAGTATACATCTGCAGCCATATGTAAACAGATCAACAAATCAAACAACAAACACTCACTTGACCTACCTTAACCCCCAGATGGCAATGCTGGTGAAAATGGGGACAAATTGTGTGTTCTCATCCAATTTGTCTCAGCCAAACTCTCCAGAATGTTGTAATCAGTCCAGTACAAACTGGTGGTACTGTCTGTACAGCTCAACTTTTTGAAATGAAGCCTGCAGTCAGATGTGTCTCAACATGCTCTTTAACCTCCTGGATAAACTGAGGTCATTAAAAGCTTTGACTCTCCCGTGTGTCACAACTGGGCATGTGGGACATGTTGCTGCTGTTGTGAAAAAAATCACAAAACTGCTCTGAGTTTGAAACTGAGAGGAGTTGTTTTAGATGCTTAAAATCAAAAGTCCTGTTTGTTTTCTACCTTAGATAACTGACAGCTCAAGGAATTCTAAAAGTTGGATGAACATGAAACTCTCCATATTTAATCACTGGTACAACAGTGATGCACTGCATTAAAATCTTTATTTTTACTGTACAGGTGGTGACCTAGTTGAAGCCATTTCGACCGGGATTAAAATCGTGGAGTCTCCATATGTCGTATCCTTCAAAGACATACCAAAGTACTTCAAGCCAGGCCTGCCCTTTGAATTCACAGTAAGAACAAGTCATCTGTGTTCAGTTGGACTGTGTTTTTGTTCTCTTCACCTTCATCACTGAGTGAAAAACTGTGGTGTATAAAGTCACAGAGAGGAATTCTCCCCCAACCTATCCAGGTCCAGGTGAGTCACCATGATGGTTCCCCAGCCAACAATGTTCTGGTCAAGCTGAATTTGTTGGAGACACCACTGGTCGTCAACTCCGGCACTGTTAGAGCCACCGTCAACATGCCCAATGATCAACGCCCACAAACCATTATTGTTAGTATTACTGCATGCTGCTTTTACTCACAGAGCTTCTACCATCTTCTACCAGCAGCTTTTTCATCCTTTCACTGTTTCTCCTTGAACTCTCCCTGAAATATAATTTGTCAACATTTTCACACCTTGTAAGATAATGTCACAAATGCTTTTTCTACCAATACATTTATACCTTATGACACTTATTGTTGATTATTTTCATATGCCATGATTCAATATTTATATTTTACTGTGTCTGTTTCCCAGGCTGAGACCACACAGGCTGGCCTGAGACCAGATCAACAAGGCAAAGAACAGGTCATTGTTCATCCATACATGACCTTTAACCAGCAACGACAAAACTATCTGTACATCTCTGCGGGGACCAACACAGTGTCTGTGAGAGACGGACTGTCCCTGAAACTGACCATCACTGCAGACCAGGCACAGAGAGACTTAATCAAACACATCACCTACCTGGTGAGACACAAACACCACATAATATTTCCAGTACAGTACATTTCCAATACAAATGGAAATAAAAATGTAGAAAGTAAGAGTTGAGCAGCAAACAACACAAGATCAGAGAAAAAGCAGAAGTTAGTGAAGTAGTAAGTAAAAAAACAGAGAGATATTAATCATGACTTTCTCCCCCAAATTATCTCAGGTGATCAACAAGGGCAAAATCATAAGTGCTGAGCGCCTGGATGTGACCGGTCAGTTGGTCACCGGTGTTGGGCTGACAGTCACCCCAGACATGATGCCATCGTTCCGTTTTGTGGCTTACTACAGCATTCCCGGGAGCAGTCCTGAAGAGGTGGTGTCAGACTCCATCTGGGTGGATGTGGCAGATTCCTGTGTTGGAGGGGTGAGCACTCAGCTCAGTGTCAGAGGTCACTGGCAGAGTTTACAAAGCTTGTTCCATAGGTGAAAAAGACCAGGTTTGATCACAACAATGCACAGTGTATTCATCTGTTCACACCGCAAGGCTTAATATTCTATTCTTTCCTTACAACAAATCTCATGAAAAGGCCAAAACCAACAATTAATTAATCTTGCTAAATTTCATCACTGTATCTAATATCTGATATATCTTATTCCTATTGTTCCCACATACGCCCTCCTACTGCTCCAAATACTCAGAGAAACAAATGTGGATTAATCCACATCAAATATAGTCCCAAATATATGCACTATTTAGGCCTTTGTGAGTAACATTTGCCAAAAGCTGCAGCATTCAGCTCTTTTAGAAATTCATGGAGCTCTTTTTAGAGGTAGTAAGATTAAAAATATAAGTCTGGGGTAGGAACCAGTGGGTTTGAAGCTGAGTGCCACAAACAGAGTATGGAAGTCATTAAGTATTTCTAGAAAGACTACCATGTTGTTGGTCTTGGTGTTTTTGCAGGCAAAAGAGAGTTGACAAAGAGAAAACTACAGCATAATATCAGCCTTGTTCTTAAATTATGATTTACTTCTTACTTCTACAATTTTTTTATTTCTTTTCAATGTGGCTAATCGTCAAATTAGTATTCACCCTGTTCTGTCTTTGTTGTGATTTTAATTTTTATTCATTCTGTCTTACAGCTGAAAGTTGGACCAGTGGGTGGCATACACCGAGACTACACACCTGGAAGGAGCTTTAGTTTTGAGGTCAGAGGTGACCCGGGGGCAAAGGTCAACTTCGTGGCTGTGGACAACGCTGTCTATCTGCTCAACAAGGACAGGCTGACACAGAAGAAGGTGTGTGTTTGTGTGTTTGTGTTTGAAGATGGGTGTATGTTAGAATACCCATTGCATTAAGACTCAGAAAATGTAGAATCTGCTCTCTGTTTTGTGCTTTTATACAGTCAGTCAACAGTATAATGTTAATATTATGACACATTTTGTATAGATAGAACAGATGTGAAATGATCAGTGTGTTTCAGTTTTCTTTCAAAGGTTTCTCAGAGGTTGTAAAAATGTACAGTAATCATCACGGCCTCATGTCTCCTTGTCCCCTTTGCATAGATTTGGGAAGTGGTGGAACATGGAGACATTGGCTGCACCCATGGGGGTGGAAGAGACGTCGGGGGGGTGTTCACAGATGCAGGACTGCTCTTCGCCTCAAGTGCTGGGTTTAAAACTCAGACCAGACAAAGTACCTATCCCCTTGTGTTTGGAGAATTTCAATTATGTGTGTGTGTGTGTGTGTGTGTGTGTTTGCTGAAGTGACACAATACTGGAGCTACTATAGATACATATAAATATGTTTGTCCATGTCTAATACTGTATATTACAATGTTGTACTGAATCATAAGTTGTCATAAATGGTATACACTGTCAGTTCTTGGACCAAGCTGAAACTTTTTTCCAAAGCAACTTACAATAAGACTGACAACAGCTCATATTGACTCATATTGAATAATGACGCTGCCAATATTTTTGGAATGGTAGTTTGCTGCTGATTGTAATTATCAATTAATTATGTGTCTGTATTCAATATCTTGACTTGCATGTGAAAATTAATTATATTAACGTATGAATTTTATTGTCTCCTCTCCTCTTCTCTCCTCTCCTCTCCTCTCCTCTCCACAGCCTTGGAGTGTCCAGGCGGTGCCAGAAGGAGGCGCTCTGCTGAACTGTTGCAGCGTAAAGTCCAGCTGGGTGAGTGTCCTGGTCACAGAGGTTCTGGTCTCTGACAACAGGTGGAGCGGACTTCTCAGTTTGATAATTCAGTCTGGAACAGGAAACAACATTTGTGACACTTGTCAGTATAACCTGCCATGTTAATTGTGATTTTGCCAAATATTTCCCTCTCTTTTAAGCTATAATCTACTCTGTTTGGCTGTGTAATGATGTTATAATAGGTTGATAGTGGATAGCAGAAGCCTGTGCCAGCAGGATCTGCTATAGCTGAAAGCCCTGTTCTGCCCTGTTTCCCCTGATTCAACACTGCTGCAGTCACTTAATTGGTTACTAAAGGAAAAAAGAACTCCACAACAAGCTACACCACCCATTCTATTATAAACTGATAAATTAAAAGGTTAACATGTTATCAAGCTTTTTACCCACAACAGACAGCCGATAACAGTAGTATTCAGTCAGAGTCATGTGTCAGGCCACCTGATGAATGTGAGTTCTCTCTTTTTAGCATTAGTTGGGTCTCCACCAACTCCTGATAAAAAAAACCTGTCTTTACCTTCTAGTCTTTTCTCTTGCCTCACCAGGTAGTTACTCATTGTGTCTGTCAACTCTTTGGTGCTTGGCTGGTAGTGTACAGCATGCTGAACAGCTGCTTGCTGGTGATGGAAACATGGTCAATGAGAGTGATGAGACTGCAGTGAATATGAATTGGGACTGAAAAATAACTGAAAAAAAGCATAAAACCAGAAACCCATTTTACATTATCCATGAATTTAATGAATTGTTGCGAACAAACTCTTGATTACTTCATTACTAATACTGATTATTTTCTTTTGTCTCCAGAGAGTCACTACAAGGAGAGTCTGCAGCGTCGCTGCTGTAAGGACGGACTGAGGGATATCCCTATGCCGTACTCCTGTACACAGCGCTCTCTCTACATCACTGAGGGCTTGGAGTGCGTTCGGGCTTTCCGCTACTGCTGTGCCACTTACAGGGGCCAGGTGTTTGACGATGATTTTCCCACCACCACAGCCCCCCCCACCACCACCACCATTGACACACATGGCCGTGAAGGGCCAAGCATTGGACGTCCTGGCCTTGTCGGTCCTGTTCATCGTAAGTACTGTACCTCAACCATGTCTATTCCATCCAGTTAGATTTTCAGTTGAAAGGAAAAGTGGTTGCTAGTTGACATGATTGTAAAATTTTAGGAGGAGGATATAAGGAGGTATTTGTAAGTTTTGCTATTGTTACGTAGCCAATGTTAGCATGAGGAGCTTCAGCCATTGTTTTATTTACAATACAGGAGAATAGAATATGCCCTCTGAGCAGCACTACTTCTTCAGGGCAGTCAGGACGCTACAGTGAGTCAGTATCGAAAAGGAGAAGAAAAAAAGTGACAGAACTGGAAGCAAAACAAGTTAACATTGGTGTTGCTCTTAGCGAGTAAAGGAATGAACTTCAATTGTCAATTCTAAACTTGCAATGTTTCTTTTAGATTGTTTTAAAATCAGCCCCAGTTTGTTTTCGCAGCCCATACAGGTGCAACAGGAACATACAGATAACTACACCACAACGTACATATTACATTCATGCACATAAACACATAGAACGTATCCTTTATCAACATACATCACACTCATAAACAAAACCGACACTATCCAAAGTCATCAAGGCAGTTTATGAAGTAATCTATGGTAGAAGGGACAAAGCGTACGGGGCAACAGAAAGTGCTCTACGTTTGTGGATGATGTGGAGTTTTTGCTGTGATCTTTTATGGATGTCAGAATCCTTTTTTCCTCCAAAGGTTTTCAATAGGATTTAGGTCAGGACCCATCGCTGCTCGGTTTATAACAGTCCACCTTTTCCTTTTCACATTCTAGTAGCACATTCTTTTTTGCTACTAGATGTGTGCTTTAGGTCATTGTCTTGCTGTAGGGTAACTAGAGTATTCTTCTCCTTATGGTCTTCATTTAATCTACTCTGTTTTGGTTTCATATGTCCATTATCCCAGAAAGACAGGCCTATTTATGAAAGTTTTTGCCAACATTAGTGTTGCCTTTTTGTGCCTTTCTTTCATTAGTCTTACTTGGCTTTAGCCCATGGAACCCTTCTTGGTTTAGTGTGTGGTATATGGTACAGGCTGAGACCACCACTGTTTTATGAATGTGGAAGCACTTGATAACATGACAAACTGTTGAAACAAGGGCTTGAAAACAATTTCTTTTCTCTATGCAGTAGAACCATAATTCATTGCTTAATTCAAGTCATGTGAACACTGAAAATTAAGCACAGATGAGTCTGTGCTTCTGTTTTTTTTTCTTACTTTGTTTTAGAAACTAATTTAAATTCATGAAAAGGCTGCCAGTAACTGTGCCCAGACTACATGTTGTTTTTATTATTTCATTAGCTGGAGGCTCTAGGGAAGAAGACTGGGAGTACTGGGATGATGAAGTGCATCTGCGTTCCAAGTTCTATGAGTCATGGCTGTGGATGGATGTTAACCTGCCCAGCAAGGCAGACAGAGACGGGTGAGTGAAAGATTAGAGGAGAGAGGTTACATCAGAGGCAGAAAAGGCTCTTTGGTTTAATAAAGCCTCAACAGCTTAAGGCTTGATTTATATTAGTATGGTTTATTAGTCAATGTATAGCAGGTAGGATGTTGTATGAGCTAATATGGCTGCCTGCACTTACTGTATACATCCATCAACACAGTCAACCTGTTGTTATGCCACTGCACTACACACACCATTTTGTTACTCTGTTCTTTAAATCCCCCAGATGTTTTTGCCTGTGTGCGGATACACTAATTATCTGTACTAATGCGTCATGCCCTTATTTACATTGTGAAATTTATCAGTCTACCTAAACACCACAGTCACTGTCACTGTTTATCAAAATGTTTAGGTTTTACATGTTGATCGCTGAACAATTAGGAAATCAAACTATAGTTTAATGAATAAAAAAAGGATATTGACTGTTCTCTTACAGCTAGACCATGTAGAATTATGTGGCCTTTATTAAAAAGGAGCTTTGGTTTTTCCCTTCAGTCTCCTTGCTGGTAATAACACAGATACTAATCTGATCAACAGGTTGGCGTCTAAGAACGTGGAAAACCCCTTACCTGACAGCATCACAGAGTGGGGAGTTCTGGCCATTAGTGCATCACCTAATACAGGTAGGAGGAGGAGGAGGAAGGTGTGGTTGGAACTCTAATCACACCGTAGTTCCCAAGTTTTCCCAGTCTGACTTCTTGCTTTTAGCAAACACAAACAATGAGAGTAGTCATAAAAGTGTTATCACTTTATCACCATTATTATGATGGAGTGTGCCCACTTTTCTGAAATCTTAAACTAAATAAAATTTACAGTAATGAACAATTCACTGCACTTTCACAATGCAAAGTTTACAGTCAATCGGATGAGTAGTTGTTGAGAAAATCGAAGGACAGACAGCGATGCCTCCATTTATAGTCAGATAATAGATGTACTAACACTCATACGGACTCACATGTACAAATAACCCCTCCCGCCTCCCACCCCCACTGCTGATTTGCTTTCTCAATGTCTATAGGTTTCTGTGTGGCTGAGCCTTTTAACTTCAGAGCATGGAGGAATTTCTTTGTGGACCTTAAGATGCCGTATTCAGTGGCGAGGAACGAAGAGGTCGAGATTAAAGCGGTGATCTATAACTACGGCTACGATGACCTATATGTAAGAGAATCACCTCACAACTGTTTACAGTGGTCACCATCTTAGGTTAGCCTGTCTGCATTGACATTTGCTAATTAGCACTAAACACAAAGTGCAGGTATTTAGTCATACACCAAATTTTGGCCAAATGATGGTGTTAGTTGAAATGTCAAGGGATCACCAAAGTTATTGCAAGTCATTCTCAGGGAAACATGAATGTACCAAATTTTATGGCCCTCTAATAGTTGTTGAGAGACTTGTCTTCTAGGAAAGGTCAGGGAATCAATAAAGTCACCAGGTTTTGTCCTTTGAAAACTGTGGATATCTGTGCTAAATGACATGGCAGTCTATCTAGTAATTGTTCAGACATTTTACCATAAGCAAAAAATCTGTCTGTTGATGGAAAGGTCAGGGAATCACCAAGGTCACAGTTCACAAATGTTCAAACAAAATTTCATAGCAATCCATGTGAGAGTTGTTGACATATTTCAGCTTCCGTTTCTAGCAGGGCAAAAAAAAAAAAGTCCACCTCTAAACTCTTCCACTCAAAGTTAATGCAATAAAAGGAAAAGAATAAAAGAAATCTTGAACATTGTTGATTGTGTTGTGACTGGTTTCTGCTCAGCTAAGGGTGACGCTGATGAAGACAGAAGGCATGTGCAGCATCGCCTTTAAGGACAGACACACACAGGAGCTGACGCTGGCAGTTGGGTCCTCTATAGTGGTGCCCTACACCATTGTACCACTGGTGGTGGGGAAACTTCCTCTGGAGGTGATGGTAATCGCCAGAGACATGATGGGACGAGACCGCATCCAGAAATCTTTATGGGTGGTGGTGAGTCGCACTTGATGATGAAAATGTCATTGCAGGGTAGGATGTTAAGGGAAGCCAGTAAAGTTTCTCTCCATCAAACTTAGGAATTTTTCTTCCTCTAAAAAAAGAGTTGGCTGCTAAATTTAAAATTGCAATCTAAAAAAGTGAATTTTCTTAATTGAATGTCCTTTATTTATGCAATATCTCTATAGCATGGGTAGAAGTATATGACACTAGAAACTGGATTTAAATCATTTATATTTGAATTTGAATTGCTAAAAATATAATTGCATTGAAAAAGGATGAATACACCTATTTCTGTCCATACTATAGTCTGTCTTCTTGTAGACAGTATTCAGAACTGAAGGTTATGTAAAAGTTAATGTTAATGTATTAAGAAAGTAACTAAAATATAACAGACATATTTGAATAAAGATCTGCTTTGATAATTACTCTGTTCTTCACCCAAACAGATGGATGGGGTGCAAAAGAAAGAAGTTCGGAGTGTGGTGTTGAATCCATCGGCTGCAGGAGGTAAGAAGATGCAGTGATAATGATAGTGCAGTGATAATGCTAAAACAAAGGTAATGCATATTTTTGAATGTCCCAGTTCTGACACTATTCTGTTTGAATTGAAAGGTTTTCCAAACTGATTTACAACTCAACACAGACATAGTAGGCTTTAAACATATTGGAGACAACACATTGCTATTCACTGAGGTGATAGCCATTTTTCCTGAACTCAAATCTCTTAAGGATCAGGTTTAGTTGCAGTTGGGTCTGCATACATTTTTCAAGAATGGATCCTCTTAGGTTTGTGTTAGGCAGTTTTATGTAAGTTTTATCATATGGCTCTGTTTTCATTCTACAGGAATGCAGACATTTCGTATTGGTGCAGCCAACCTGGAGTCAATTGTGCCTAACTCTGTGCCAGAGACAGTCATCAATGTTAGAGGTCAGTCACAGTGATTAGATTGAATGAACGAATTAACCTTAGAAAATATACTGATTACTGATTCCACCTTTCCTCTGCAGGTAGCGTGTTGGCAGACAGCATTGACAACTGCATCAATGTGGACTCTCTGGCGTCTCTTATCCAGATGCCCGGCGGCTGTGTGGAGCAGAACTTGGCCAGAATCACTCTGCCACTCATCGCCACCCACTACCTGGACCGAACCAACAGCTGGGAGAAAGTGGGGGTGCAGCGCAAGGTTGAGGCTATACAATACATCAGGAGAGGTGAGAGAGAAGGACACAGCATAAGAATAAAACCTGAGATCTACAACAAAATAAGAGAAGAAAGTGGATTAACTGAATGAACTAATCAAAGATCAATCAGAAGGACTGCTGTATGTATAGTATGGATGAATAGATTGATAATGAATGGATGCACAGGTGGCTAAATGACTATTTAGATTCATGGATGGATTGGTAAGTAAATGCCTCGCTCGATACATGGATGGATGAATGAATGGATGAATTGCAGCCTTGGTGAACAGATAGATGATGTTAGCTGTGTTTCAATATCAGTAAGTTAAAATGTCTCATACCTTCACATCCCATCTTTTAACTCTTCTGTGATGGTTTGTGTTTTCAGGCTATGAGAACCAGCTGACATTCAGAAAAAGTGATGGCTCTTACCCCCCCTACGGGAACCAAGGTTCAAGTACATGGTACTGTGAAAAATTATCACTACAGACAGCTTGATGTGCAGCTTTGCCCAAAATTACCAATTTAAGTGGCTAAAAACTTTTTTAAAGATCTGTCTTTAGAATCCTTCTTACTTTTTCCAACACTAAGAAAACTTTCACCTGTCAGTTTTTATGTCTACCAGCAAGAAATCTCTAAAGCATAAACTTGTTCCCAAATCTGAAATTTTCACTGTTCACTGTGTTTTCACTGAAGAAAACCTGTAAGAGTAGAGGTTGTAACCTGTTGATACCTGATGAAACTGACAAAACTCATAAAAAGCTCAAACATTTTTATTGAGCCACATTTTCAAAAGATATTCAAAAGGCAATACCTGTTGTCAGAATGCAAAGATGTCCATGTTTTTCTTAATCAGGATCACAGCTTACACAGTGAAGGTGTTCTCCATGGCTTACTCCATCATCAGCATTGATAAGCAGCAAGTGTGTGACCTCTGCTCTACCTGGTGAAGAGCGAACACCAGTTTCCTCCAGGAAAGTTCATGAAGATGATACGGTTTGACTTTTCTATGCTATGAGACTCACACACACTTGTCACCCTTGAAACCTCTTGGCTCTATGCCCTTGTTCCCTTTTCACTTCACTTAAATTAGTGAATATCTCAATTATATAAACATCCTCCTGTCTTAAATAAGCACTCAAACTGTCTTTCTATACTATGACTACCATTTTGTATCAACAGTACATCATATAGGAAGGAAGAAGAAACAGAAACAAAGTCGTCATTCTGCCTCAGTAGATCAGTGTGTAGTGCAGTCACAGAGCCCATGTTTGACTCAGTTTTGGGAGGAAAAAGTCAACTGATGATGCAGAAATTGGAAATAGTTGGAACTGGAATAATGTGGACATAGTGCTCTTTATCCAAAGGTGGATGTTTTCCTCCTAAGATTTAATAAAACCTTTTTTTTCCTGCGTGTGTCTCCAGGGCGGTCTCAGAGGTAGCGACCACAGAAATAACCCTGACAGCTTTTGTTCTCATAGCGCTCGGTGAGGCTAAACATGCAGGGATCCACTGCACTCATCCAGATGTGAATATGGAGGTAATTAATACAAAGAGCAACAAAAACACAATTGATGCAGAGTGGATTGTCACATTAAATTTTTACTTTGTATCACTGGAATTTTACCTATTGCTATTATGACTGGTATTAAAATTAGTAGTTGTATTAAAACTACCTTTGACATTGTCTGTCCTTATAGTTAGTCATTGATAAGACAGTTAACTACCTGAAGAGCGCGCTGGCGACATCAGGGAGGAGACCGTACACTGTGGCCATCACCTCCTACGCACTGGCTCTGTTAGGGAAAGCTCAGCCTAATGAGGTGACACAGTCATTACTTGGAGTGGCAGCTCAAGGTATCGTGTACTCCCTGTTTCATATGTAGCTCACCTGCAAAGGTTCCTCTCAGTTACTTACAGAGGAGTTCTTTCTGTTTCTTTCTCTTTCCTCCAGATGGAAGCCACTGGCCTGACAGTCATAACACATTATTCACCTTGGAGGCGACCGGCTACGCCCTGCTGGCTCTAGTGACGATGGGTCGCATGGAGGAAGCTGAAGCACCCTTCAAATGGCTCAACAGCCAGCGGAGACAAGGTGGCGGCTACGGCTCCACTCAGGTACCAGCACAGAGCACTCTGCACAGCTGAGCTGTGTTTTCTAGTTTATTCACCTGCTTCATATCTGATAAGTTGCTAATGCCTAATGGTGACTGCACAGTAAGGAGGGTAATTCAGACAGTTCAGATGAAGCCTTAACACACCTTCTTCTTATGGACAACAGTTCTGTTGATGAGGGAGTGAAGGGCATGAGCCACAGTCTTTCACTCAAGATGAACCCTTTTATTTTTTTAATGTATTGAATGAAATTTATTACAGTCTTGGTTTTTCTCCTCTGTCCTCTCCTAGTCCACCATGGTGGTGCTCCAGGCACTGTCAGGGTACCTGATCAACAAACCCCTTCCTGATGACTTCAGTCTGGATGTGGACATCAGCCTGGCAGGACGCAAGGAAATCAGCTACCACTTCACCCCCAGTACTGCATATGCTGCTCGCTCCTCCAGGGTGAGACAGAGAGAAGAAACCTGTGGCAAAGCTGTAAAATCAGGCAGAAGTCTCAGACAGTGTGAGTGTATTGAGAAGTTCAGAGGTATGTCACTCACAGTTTCTTTTGTTGTGTAGTTGCCTGCGAATCCTGATGTGGAGGTGGAGGCTCGAGGGAATGGACAGGGAATAGTGGAGGTATGAGTGCATGTCTGATATCATGAAGTCAGATCAGATTTTGATGTAAATTGACTAATGATGAATTTTGTCAGTAATTGGCTTAATTCATGGTGGACCCCACATGATTATAAATGCATTTTTAAAGAATGTTTGTATTTATCATCTCTTTTTACTTTAACTTTGACCCAAGGTTGTGACCTATTACAACCAAGTGCATGAGGTGGATGAGAAAAAGCCCTGTGAGCACTTCAAGCTCAACGTCACTATTGAAGAATCCAGCGGTAACTCAAGTTCTCACATGGTTTCATATCTGCATGATGTCTTGCTCTTCTGTGTTGTTTCCATTCTTTTAGCTGAAATCACTTAAAGTTCCACAAGTGGATCAAATTCATTCTAACAAAGATGAAGAATTGTTCCATTTCATTGATGTATTGGAAAATAAACAACATAAACATAACATAGTAGACAACAATGTCAAAGAGGAACATTTTATTGAAGTCAGCATCATAAAACATGACAATTCTGTTGGACAATGTCTGGACAATGGGATCTGGACATTCTCTGGAGTTGACCTTTCACACATGCAGCACAGTCAGAGAACATCAGTGTGAGGAAATACTCGGTTTGGTTTAGGTGAGGGGCGGTAGCTGCAGGTAGAACGTGCAGTAGACCAGCAGGAGTGAGGATAGAAACACCATCAACAGGCTCACTGTGAATTCTCCAGACAGTAATCTGCTCTATTCACACATCAGTCAGACATTACACAGACTTTAAATTATTATTATTATTGTTGTTGTCAATGTTTGATAAAATAAAATACAATAACATAAGTGAATAAAATATACTATTATACAATTCAAGTCCACAAGATAAGAAACCCAACCTCTGCACATTAAACACCTTTGTTTCTGTTCAATAACAGAACAGCCTCCAGCAGATGAAGGAAAGTCCTACCAGATCAACATCCAAGTGAAGTGAGTTGTTATTATTCTCCTACATCTATGTTCAACCAGTGCCTCCACTGTTCATGTTGGATTACACATGCTGCCTCATTATAAAGTTTAATCAGTGTTGAACAGCAAACCTGTTGCTTGTTGACGTCACTGCTGTTCTCTTTCTCTTCCACAGAGCTTTAGGATCCCGAGATGTCAGGATGGTGGTCCTGGATATCAGTCTACCCACAGGCTTCGCCCCAGACATCTCAGACCTGGAGATGGTAATTAGCCTCAACCTCTGCTAAAAAAAATTCTAGAAACTTAAAGAGATAAACTTAAAGAGATGTTGGTTTTGTTTTTGAAAAACACCTGAACTGATGTAACGGACACAAAGAATAATTTCCTATTTTCACAGCAGAGAGGTTTAAAGGAGGGCAGCTACATCATGATGATGACCTGCTAATGGATGAGATGAGTCATGTTTCAGCCAGGGTCACTGACTAATTTTCTACATGTGTGTGTGTCCAGTTGTTGAACTCAGTGGACCGTTACATCGATAACTACCAGATCATTGATAACCTGAGTGACAGAGGCTCTCTCATCATCCACCTGTTCAAGGTAACTGCACTTTAGACCACAGCTGAGTTTATTTGTTCACAGCCACATGTTGTCTCGTGTCCACGATTTGCACAAATTTCAAGTTGTTCTTCCGTGAAAAACTGAGCAGGTCAAGGTCTTACAAAACACTGTGATACAGATACACTATATTGCCAATAGTATTTGCTCGTCCACCTTCACACATGTATGAACTTGAGTGACATCCCATTCTTAATCCAAAGGGTTTAATATGATGTTGGCCCACCGTTTGCAGTTCTTCTAGGCAGGCTTCTCCACGAGGTTTAGGAGTGTGTTTCTGAGAATCCCAGAAGCGCATTTGAGAGAAGCAGTCTTCATGCCTAGGTGCTTGATTTTATACACCTGTGGCCATGGAAGTGATTGGTACACCTGAATTCAATGATTTGGATGGGTGAGTGAATACTTTTGGCAATATAGTGGAGCTCATTAAATCAGCGAATTGCAACAGGGCCTCGCCAAGTTCATGCTCTCACTGACTGTAATGTCTCTGCTCATCTTCTGATGTCCCTGTCTTCTCATCTCCTCAGGTGTCATACACAGAAATAGTGATCCTGATCTCAGCCAAGCGCAGAACTTTAAAGTCGGCCTCCAGCCATCCTCAGTTACTGTCTATGAGTATTACAACCCAGGTAAGAAATAAATAAATCAATAAAAGATATTTACTGACATTAATCACACTTTGTGTCCTGGTGTGTCCACCTTAAGTCCTTCTTTTCCTCGCTCCTCACTTCACTCTTAAAATATCCTAAACATCATTGAAAAGCCAATCTGAGACAAAAGATGTTCAGGTTTAGTTCCAAACATGCAGACTGATAATTCACAACGTCTCACTTATTTGAAAGTTAAAAAATAATATTGCAACTTTAAATACTGTGGAGTCATGTGGTGTATATCACTGCTTCATCTTGTTCTGTCAGATGACCGCTGCAGTCGTACCTACACTCCCAGCCAGGACAAAGAGGAGCTCTCTCGGATCTGCAGAGACAACGTCTGCCGCTGCACACAGGGTGAGGGTGTGCATGTGTCTGCAGCAGCACAGTAGTGGATGTGTGTGTGTGTCTGTTGTTTTCAGTTTGTTTACTGTTTATTTGCTCACAAACTCCAGGTGACTGCTGCGTGTCCAAAACTGACAGTGAACATTTCCCCAACAGAGAGAGAGAGAAGTTTGCCTGCAAGAGCTTACACCATGGTACAATACACTGACACACACTCACACTCACACACAGCAGAACAGTTTTTAAGTTAAAAGGTCAAAGTCTCCAGTTCTCTTTATTTGATAACTGTAGGTCAAATGCTTTTACAATATTCCATTAAGAGTGGTTAAAACCCTGTTTGCATGACTGCTTGTGATGTAAAGAAAAATGCAATATGGGGCAGGACCCTTAAAATGTTTTCCTGACTGTTTAGAGTAGCACAGAGTAATTACAGGCTGTATCATGCATAGGAAAATATAAACTACTATTTTCTAATAGAAAGATTTATAATAAGAATATTTCTTGAAGCAGTTATTATCCATAGTACAGTATTAATAACTTTCAATGCAATTTGCTCATGAGAATGTGATATTTCTTGTGTGTGTGTGACTCACACTGGTGGTAAGACTAAGGTCAGGGGCACATCAGAAAACAAAAGCACATCAGAATTCATCACCTCTGGATCATGAGTATCAGTAAGTTTCATAGCATCATCGTCACAGACCTCATCAGGAGCAAAATGACACCTTTTTGTTCCTGTGCTTCAGTTTTCAAGGTGAAGGTGCTGAGTGTCAGCCAGAGTTACTACGACAAATATGAGATGGAGATCACACAAGTTATCAAGCTGGGTGAGTCAGTGCTGTAGATGTCTCTCTTGGACACACACAGAAACACACACACACTGAATTGTTAATATTTTCAAACCCCTTTTTTTAGTAGCTGCTTTCACTTCCATCGTTCTTTGAACCAAATCACTCTTACCACTGCATTATTTCACCAGTAGCTTGAATGTTCATATCAAACCACAACATATACATTCCAACCATGATTTCTAGATATTGTTGGACTGAAATGATCCCAATAATTTAGTTTGAACCCAGAGTTGGCTGATATTTATTCAGATACAGTATATAATTCTATTTTTGCTTTTACAATTACTTAGATTGACCCCAGTTCACACTTGCTGCTCATAAGGTGTTTATGCAACATAATTCACAATGATTTCAAATGTCTTTTCCACCATCCAGGTGAGGAGGCTGGAGTTGAAGTTGGCCAGAAGAGGTTTTTCATGTCTCATGGAGGATGTAGAGAGGGGCTCAACCTGGAGCAGGCCCACACCTGACTGTCGGCCCCAAAGAGGATCAGTGGAACATCGACAGTGAGACAAACAGGTAACAAGAGCAAGGAAAACAAGAACAGTGGTCACTTTATTAGGTACACCTGAGAAATCTCGGCCATAAATTCTGACCTTTATGAAGATAATAATGTTCACTTTTTGATTGATACTGTCTGAGAGGTATTAATTCAACTATATATCATTGAGGATGTAGTTTATTGTGCTGTTGACTGAACTGCATTATGCCCAGGAGGTGTTTCAGCAGTGCTTGTCTCAAATGATTCATCACATGTTAGGAAAGGACACCTGGTGGAGCGCTTGGCCTTCATATCTGCAGAGAGTGCTCCAGCAATCCAAGCCTGCAAGCTAAATGCAGGAGCTTTGATGAAGCTGCATCTCACCTGTCTCTCAGCGGCTGCAGGTGTTCGAGCAACGACCCACCCACAAGGTTCTTCCACTGTACGATATATAAGAATGGGTAGAGCTAAACAATCATTGTGTCATAAAATGCAGTCTAACGTGCTAAAATGAAATGTGTTGAGAGAAGGTTGTGACAACACAGTATAATTGTACTACTACTCATTTTACAAACGTACATTTTGAGGATGTTTTAAAGTTTAAAAGGTCAGTGAATTTACAGTCTAGTTTTAAGAGCATGTCCTGCATGTAGTAACAGCTATTCACATATTTACTTTCTTGTTAGTTGAATGTTACAACATACAAAGATGTATAATTCTAGAGACTCTAATTCCACCTACAAAACCATTCAGTTGTTGAGATTTTTCTGTCTGTTGGGTGTTAAAACAATACAAGTCATACATCATACATTTTTTCTTCCTTGAGTCTGTACTAATAAACAATAGGCTCTGACGGGAACGAAAACGTAATACATTTTAAATCAATTGAAATGGTAATAAACAATTCACAGATTGTTTGAGCTAACCTTTGTTGATTAAAGATAATAAACTGATTTCTCACATTGAGTTTAACTCTAGGTATACCCTTTAAAAGTGTGTAATCTCAAAATCCAGCTCGCCACCAGGTGGTGATCAGTCTACAGCTCTGCCCCTCTCTTCGCCGAGTATATCGAGTGTCCAGGATATACAGCCACAGATTTGATGATAGGACCACAAAGATGATCCTCGATCTTTGGTCTAAGGTGTTGTGGTGCCAGGTAAACTTTATGGCCAGTCCATGACAGAAGTCCAATAACAAAGCACCGCTCAGGCTCCAGGTTTCTCCACCATTCGTCACGAGAGCGCTGAAGTCTCCCAGCAGAGCTATAGAGTCTCCAGGTGGAACCAAGAAGGCTGGGTACTCTGAGCTGCTGTTTGGTGTATAAGTACTCACAACAGCCAAAGCCCTCCCCTCAGCAACTTGCAGTTGCACAGAAGTAGTATCCTGTAAGTATCTTGTTCACAAGCAAGGGTAGGACGAAGCGGGAGATTGACGGTTGGCAGATTGGTGCGGCATCAAGAGTAATGCAGACATTGTCCTGGACAGAGCTGAGCTGCTCAGTCTTCCACCATGACCTGTTCGCAGATAAGCAGAAGAAAATGGATGCACGAATGGAGTCTGTTTGCAGGAATTTTTCAGTCCATCCAGCAGTGAATGGCAGGTTTTGCATTCAGGACAGTAATGCAGTATCCCGCCTGCATAATGCCTCCTGTCCTCCTGCCAGTGGAGGGAGGAGGGGTTTGGGGTCTGCTATAGTAGTTGACTGTCTCTCTGGAGGCCACAGTCCAATGAGCCTCCCAGTCCGTCAACATGGGTCAGTGGACGCTGCACAACATTTTATTTCTCCTGCTTCTCTGCAACTACATTGGAGAGTCTGACAGTTTAAGAAGGTAATCTGTCTTTTTCTACTTCTCCAGTTTCTGCTGACCGTCAGGACAGTAACTATCTTTTAAGTTTTCTTTGCTAATGACGCTCTTTACAAAACCCAAAAGCTTGACAGGTGTGTGTGTTTGTGTGTGTGCAGAGATTTCATAAATGTAAACTTAGATTATAATTTCTGAATCTGTTCCCCAGATTCGCAGTAACTGACAGATAAATAGTGTATAAACACAGTGTGAAACTGAATTTAAATTCACCTCTATATCAATGCAATTAGTAAGATCATTCTATTTGAGTTCATCCTCCAGTGCCAAGAAGCATTTAGTCAGGGCAGCTACTCACAGCTACTCCTTTTTACTCACTGTGGTGTAAATGTGATTTGTCCATCAGGCTCTCTGGAGTCCTGAGACTCCTGAACTCGTGCAGCCTCAGAGCGACGCCAGATCCTGCCATCACTGACCAATCGAGTCCAAGTCACACCAAGACCAGGTCCACAGAGGGTCCAGACTGAATCCACAGCAGCTCACGTCTCAGGGTGAACATCCACAGCAAAGCAAACCTTTCTGATCTTACATTTAAATAATCAGTCTTGTCCCCTCACATTCATATTTTGGTGTAAAATAAGATTTTGGTTAAGTGAGGTTTTATTGCACTGAGAAATTTGGTTTACAAAACAAAACTTAAAGGAGTTACAAATCACTAGGGGGCGCTGTTTTAACACTTAACTCTTCATATGAATTGCATTAGAGGGGCTCAGAATGAAATGTTTATCTATTTAACTATTTATTTATTGAATACTGAATTTTCCTGGCGACAGATTATTCTGCCTATATCTTCTACATTCACTTTACAGGGAACTGGTAACCGGGGGTTACGCCTCCCTTTGCCTTACTGTTAGAGGGAACAGAACCTGATGCTTCTTTACATCAGGTAAGTATCAGGTCAGACTCACATCTTTTACAAAATAAAAATGTGGCTTTCCTTCTCATTGCATTCCCTGACATTCAGTGACACATCAGTTAGACAATTGAATTTAATCCATCAAAGAAATTCTAGACGAGAGATGGAATAAAATAAATGAATAAACAGGCAACATGAAGTTAAAGGTGTGTTTTAGTTTCTCTAGCCTCTGCATGCTAGAGGCTTGAAAGCTATATTAGCTGCCACTGGGATAACAGACATTAATCTCTGACTGCTGCATCAGTTTTGATCCTTTTGTTTAATGTTTAGGATCCATTTGACCCCAGTCACTGTTTAACATCTCTAAATAGATGATTAACACCATATATTTAATGACTCTTCCTAAGTTAATAGTGACAAGTGTAAACCTAATGTGATGTTTTCAATGTCCTGAACACAGTACAAAAATGCAACAGTTATTTCAGTAATCATGTTATCTATCTATCTAATCTAGCATCCTGGGATTCTGAGTGATGAGGATGAAGGCAGGAAACCTTTTGCTCTTGTTAGGATTCTGTGGTTGAAGTGACTCTGTCACCAGGCAGCTGATTAATGCATAACTAAGTGTGTTAATCCCTGAGTTTTTATACTGTTTTTGCTTTACCCACATGTGTGAGTGAAAGTGAAAATGCAGAGGCACCAAGAGGTGATGTTTCTGTTTATTTGTGAGCAGGATTACACAAAAAGTACTGAACTGATCTGCACCAAAGTTGATTAGAGGATAGGGCACACATTACATCTTTGTGTGGACCTGGTTAGAGGGGCAGATACAGAATTTTTAAATAACTTTCTCTGACATTTTTGTCAGTTTGTCAGAAAATAATATTTGTGATCTAAAAGATCAGACATATTTATGGTGTTCAGATCTATGAGTTACAGTTTGGGGCAGATAGAAGCTGCACAAACAGGTGTAGGATTGTTTAGCCTTGGCTCAGGTGTGTGCTCTGAGCAGGCAGCTCCCCACACACCACCTCACCCCTCTCCAAACAGGAAAACTACCTGTGTGGTCAAGAGCAATTCCTTCATTCTCAATTTTGATGTCAGCTTCAGACATGGCTCATATTTACTGTTTGTTGTGGTTGTGATTCAACTTATGAAATGATATATATTTTGATATCTTATGACTAATAAGCCCCATTACATAAAGTTCTTCTTGTGATGTAATATTTCTGTTTTCCCCTCATAGGTCTGAGGTAACTGACAGTAAGCACTGTTCTCACATGCCTCATCAGCCACTGTGGCCTGAGGTAAGTACACCGCAGTGAAAGTGGGAGGGTGTCATTGTCTGGTAACATCTCATGTGTGGTGACGCCTTGAACATGTAGGGGAAAATTCAGTGTCACGTGCAATTGACGTAACAGAATCTGAGATTGTACCCAATATAATAATTTCCGACAACCAACGATTGGCGGGACCAACCTCTCTCTCTCAGAAACAGTGACCCAGACCACTGACTTTCACACCTTCTTTTCCTCACAAATAAATCAGCTCAGTATAACATGTTTATGATACACATTTTAATTTTTTGGGGGAAACTGGAGACAGAAAACCATTATAGCAGTCATTGAACAAGATAAGTACACTGCCGACTATTCTTTAACCGGACGGACTTCCAAATGTCCAATCAGTAAAGTATTATTATTTTTAGTTCCACGGTTTCATAATTTCTGCATTCTTCACCTTCACGTTTTCTTTTCTGTTCTGGACATTCAGGCTCACAGGCCAACAGAGGGGCCTTCCCCCTGAGCGTGGGCTCTGCAAACTCTGGTCCTTTGTTGACTGGTCTGGATTCTGGATATTTGTGGACTCGAGAAAGGTCCTGCTATCTGAGCCTCATCATCAGCAACTGGTCTCTGGGCTGGGCCCCATCAGCAGAAACTTCCTCTACCTCTGCCGACCATTCCCATTTTTGTGCTGGCAATTTTACTCAGGTCTGGCTGAAAACTTGTTGCTGTCGTAGCTCTGCATATGGTGAACCATAGTCTTTCTTTAAGATTATTTACATGCTGATGAATTACAGCAGCCTCTCTCAGTCTGCCACCTGCGCCCTCGTGCCCATTTTAAATGCTGTCAGAGCTCATCTGGCGCTTCAACTTCCTGCTATCAGTTCTCCTTAAAGTGTGGATGTCATCGTCATCATCTTTGAAGTTGATTTTATGCTACATTTGATTGTATCTCTCAAGCCTTTTTTTGCCTCTGCACTATTTTTATTATACTTGCTTAAATTCTGCTGAAATTTCTTTTTCATGGATCTCTTTATTGATTATGAAACTTACCTTTAAATCTGTCTAAGATGGAATATTTTCAACACAGAATCCTCTCTCATGAAGTGCCAATTCTATTCTCTCTCAAATTGTTCCATCCTCTCCACTGTATCAAAATTTTTCCACATCTTCTTCGTTGATGTCTGCCACTCTTGGTCTCTTAAGTTTCTTTCTTCTTGTAGGGAAATGTAGAGTGGATATTCTGAGAGTTCCATTTTTCTCTCCATCTGCCCATAGCAATCAATCATAATCTCAGTGTTCTTGTCCATGTTTGTAAAGTATGCCATTTTTCCAAACTTTACCAGGCTCTAAAGTAGCTGTAGGCGTTGTCTGTCAGAATTGATCTTTGTTCCAAATAATATTGATTATTGTTGAAGTAATACTTGCAGTTCAAAAGCGTGTTGGTTGAAAACATGAAAAATGTAGAACGGTTCTAAATTCAAATTCCTATATGATGTCTTATCGTAGTGATGTCAGTGCTCCTTGATGTTTTGTTGCCATGGAGTGTTGCCATGGAGTGTCTTTTGAAGTTGCAGCGGCAAGAATGTTGGTGATGTCATTTTCTAATGTCTGATCTTAAAAAAAAATGTAAAAACTTTATAATTGAAGCGCCATACATCACACATAAAACTTTTGCAACTGCTGGGAAGGCTGTTAACAATGATGCTGCTATGTGTGCGAAGCAGTGTATCAAACAACTAATGATATAACAAATGATAAGGATAAATGAATGAAACAAAAAGTAGACAAAAGTCTTCATCATAAAGAAGTAAATCACCAGGGCAGATTTAATCTCAGGGTTTCATCGTAAAATATGTTTCTGTAATATTCTAAGAACCTGCTTTCTCATTATTTATGAAACAGGCAGTTAATCTGAGTTAAATCCAGCCAAACAAAAAGAGTGGCTGGGGCTCTGAAATAATTTTATAGACGAATTTTCTAATGGATAAATTACCATTATATTTTAAAAATTTGTTATCATATCATCATAACTCAAGTCTTGATAAAAATAGTTACATTAATCCCAAGGTATGAAGAAGAGAATTTAAATCCGACAAGGTAAACGGTATGACTAATAAATGCATTTACATGGTTCACCTTCTTGTAATATTTCCTTTTTCCCCTCATGAGTCTGGTGGCAATGAAAGCACTGTTCTCACATGGATACTCACATCAACCACTGTGTGTTACAGAGGTAAGTAAGCACACAATGAAGAGTGGGAGAGAATCGTGCATCCCAAATGACAACCACCTATCACTGTGTGGTGACATGAACATGTGTAGATGGGGAAGAATTCGGTGTCTGCAATTGACCTGACAGCAAGAATCGGGATTGCCACATTCACCATAATAATGTTCAAAACTAACCAGTTGAGGATTTTCTCCTATTCATAACTACTCCTTTCCCTCAACAAATAAATCAGTGTTAAACCTCTAACGGTACATCAGAACGAAGATTATGTTGTTTTAATTTATTATTTAGTTTTTTTTGGAGTTTAAGTAGTTTGGGGAAACTGGAGAACCCAGAGAAAACCCGTATAACATGTTTTATATGATCACATTTGAATTTTTTGGGGAAACTGGAGAACCCAGAGAAAACCCGTATAACATGTGATCACATTTGAACAGAGATAGAATACTTGACTATTCCTTTGGTGGACCTCCCAAATGTCAATCGGTCACCGAGAAGTATTATTTGCAGTTCACGGTTCATATAGTTTCTTCCTTTAGTTTCTTGGTTTCCTTGTTTCTGGGCATTGAGCTCGAGCCAGGCATCGAAGCCTTCCCCCGATCTGCACAGCTCTGGTCCCTTTGTTGTGCAGGGTCTGTAGTTCTGGATGTTGTGGACTCGGAAGGTCATTTTGTCGCATCATCATCAGCAGCTGGTCTCTGCGAGGTGGAGCCATCATGAGGAAAGCTTCCTGCACCACCTCTACCCGTGGGCTGTGTGATCCACATTTTAATAAAACAATTTTGCTCAGGTCCTAGTAAAACGATTGGTGTCTATGAGCTCTCGGTGAAAACGTCATGATCTTGCTAGATTATTTATGCTGATCGATTGTCTCTCAGGAGTCTGCCTCTGCGCCACCATTGCATTTAAATTCTGTGTCAAACTCATCTGGCTAGAAACTCACACACTGCTGTCTATGAGTTCTCCTTCTTAAAAGGTGTGGATGTCTTTTGAGATTGATTTATGTTGTTATTGTCTCCAAGGCAGCACCACCTGCACTATGTTTCAACCCTTCTTAAGTCATACAGAGCTTTCATGGATCTCTTTATTGATTATGGCACCCTGCTTTCTAATCTGCTGTCTAAGTTAATTTCTTTGAATCCTCTCTCTTGATGACCTTGATTATTCATTGTTTTCTTCATGTCCATTGCACCACCATGATCCCGCACTCCCTCTTTATTACAGCTGTATACTCTTAATATGATCTTTTTCTTGTAGGCAAATATCGATTGATCTTCATTTATATAAGTACCAATTTCTTCCATCAGCTGTGTCCCATTGTTCTTGTCCTTTGTCGTATATATTTTTTTTCCAAACTTTGACTCCTACTACTAGTAACTGTAGGCGACTTGTCTGGTGATCTTTGTTCCAAATGTCAGCGGCAGGGTGTTAAATGAAATATCTTTTTGCGTTCAAAAAGCGTTCTATCGGTGTTGAATTGGCTTATGAAAATAATGGCGGTTATTACAATTCAAACTCTATGATGTGATCAGTGCTCCTCCTCCTGATGTTTTGTTGCCATGGAGTGTTGCCATGGAGTGCCTTTTGAAGTTGCAGCTGCAAGAATGTTGGTGATGTCAGTTTCTAATGTCTGATCTTTAAAAAAAAATGTAAAAACTTTATTTATACAATTAAAATATACATAATACATCACATAAAAAACATTGCAACACAACACAGGAGAGCTGTAACAAATATGCTGCTAACAATAATGCAGAAAACAGTATTATCAAAACAACTAATGATATAACAAATAGTAATAAAGGATAATAAATGAATGAAACAAAAATGAACAAAAGTCTTTAACAAAAAAGTAAATCACCAAGGGCAGACAATTTAATCTCAGGGGTTTCATCATTAAATATGTTTCTGTAATATTCTAAGAACCTGCTGCTTTTCTCATTATTTGTAAGAGCAAGGCAGTTAGTCACTGAGTTAAGTTCAGCCAAAGAAAGAGTGAAACAGGGTTGTGAAAAAATTTTATGAATAAAGAATTTTCCCAATAAGATAAATTACCATTATATTTAAAAAAATGTGTTACTCATATCATCATGTTAACAAATTATCTTTATGAGTAAAATAGTTACATTAGTAGTGCTGTAAAGAAGAGAATTTAAATCTGACCAAAATGTAATAGTTATTTTATTATCTCCACTTGGGATAAAAAAAGAGATATGTTCCTAATATTATATTATCATTATTCCATAAGAAAGTTTTCTGAGGATAAAAATTGTGGATGAAGCATAATTTCCAGGCAAGAAGATTGTTGATTAAACTTAGATAAGGAAGCAGGCAGTTTGTTAGGAGAGGAATTACATGTTAAAACAAAAGAGAGACCACAGATTTCATCAAAAGTATGGTTGTAGATAAAGAACCACAAAGAATTGAGGTTTGCCAGGTGTCTTCTGAACCAACTGGTTTTAAAAGTGTTAATAGTACACAGCAAAATTGCCAGTGTTAAATTTTCAGTGTTGACTGACATTAATGTTGGTCAGTGTCGTTTTAACACTTGATTTATCAGAACTAACACCCCTAGAATAAATTCCTGAAAGTGTGGATTTTTGTGCCGCCTGAATGGCCCAGTGGTGCAGTGGTTAGCACTGTCGCCTCAGAGCAAGAAAGCTCCAGTTCGAGCTCCAGCTTTGCTTTGTGGAGTTTGCATGTTCTCCCTGTGCCTTCAGTGGCTTATCACCTCCACCCTAACCGTTGCTCTCTCTCAGCCTCCAGCAGCATCTCTTTGCCCAGCAAAACGGAACGCGTCACTGCCTCCGTTTTCCAGAGGATGTATTGAAATGCAGCACAATCAGTGTGCTCCCTGAATGCCATGACGCTGCTGTCTGCATACCAGGCAGAAATACTGGAGGAGATGGGCCGGCAGCTGGACACTGGGTCACCTAACCCGGCTCTCTGGGATGAGATCTGTGTGGTTAATGACCTCATCCTGCGCTCCTCACGTGGAGCAGTACAGGGTTGTGGTCGAGTGATGGGGCTCACAGTCGCAGGGGAGAGAGCTCTGTGACTCAGGCCTGAGTGACGCACTGAAGGCAGAGGTCATGGTCTTTTTGGTCCGGAGAAGATGAGGGAAACCAGCACCCTCAGAAAGCAAGAGGGTGAAGCCTTTGACCTCTTTTCTTTCTATTTACATATTCATATTCATAGCATATTATTTATGGTGTATATATCTGTCTAGCCAAGTATTTATCATGTATATTATACCTTTGTTGTATTCTGCTGCTGCTGCCATTTGCACTATATACTGTTATATTCTATTTTATTACTGTTGTATTTTTGTTGCATTCACATACGGACTACTGTGACAACCGAATTTCCCTTCGGGGATGAATAATGCTTCTGTCAAATCACCGCTGCAGTCGTACCTACACTCCCAGCCAGGACAAAGAGGAGCTCTCTCGGATCTGCAGAGACAACGTCTGCCGCTGCATACAGGGTGAGGGTGTGCATGTGTCTGCAGCAGCACAGTAGTGGATGTGTGTGTGTGTCTGTTGTTTTCAGTTTGTTTACTGTTTATTTGCTCACAAACTCCAGGTGACTGCTGCGTGTCCAAAACTGACAGTGAACATTTCCCCAACAGAGAGAGAGACATTTGCCTGCAAGAGCTTACACCATGGTACAATACACTGACACACACTCACACTCACACACAGCAGAACAGTTTTTAAGTTAAAAGACGGTCAGAGTCTCAAGTCTTCAAAGGGAAACTGCCAGTCAGATATTTCTGAAAGAGTGGCTAAAACCCCACCTACAAAAACATATCAGGATTCATCATCTCTAAATCATGAACATCGGTCAATTTCATGGCATCATCATCACAGGCCTCATCTGGAGCAGGGAAAAAATTACACTTTTTATACTTTTTTTTTGTTCCTGTGCTTCAGTGTTCCAGGTGAAGGTGCTGAGTGTCAGCCAGAGTTACTACGACAAATATGAGATGGAGATCACACAAGTTATCAAGCTGGGTGAGTAATTTTGTATGAACCTAATGATATCTAATTCTATTTTCTTCTTTTCATTAAGATAAAGTCTTGAAACAACATTAAGACAGGAGACTGTTCGTAAGGTTTATTTTGTATTTATGCAAAATAACTCCACTATAAATGATTTCATATCTCTTTTTTTCCACCATCCAGGTGAGGAGGCTGGAGTTGAAGTTGGCCAGAAGAGGTTTTTCATGTCTCATGGAGGATGTAGAGAGGGGCTCAACCTGGAGCAGGGCTCCCAGTACCTGATCATCGGCCCCAAAGAGGATCAGTGGAACATCGACAGTGAGACAAACAGGTAACAAGAGCAAGGAAAACAAGAACAGTGGTCACTTTATTAGGTACGCCAGTGAAAGCTCGGCCATAAATTTGACCCTTATGAAGATAATAATGTTCACTTTTGATTGATACTGTCTGAGAGGTATTAATTCAACTATATATATCATTGAGGATGTAGTTTGCTGTGCTGTTGACTGAACTGCATTATGCTCAGAGGTGTTTCAGCAGTGTTTTCTGTCTGTGTCAGATTCATCTACATGTTAGGAAAGGACACCTGGGTGGAGCGCTGGCCTTCATCTGCAGAGTGCTCCAGCAATCCAAGCCTGCAAGCTAAATGCAGGAGCCTTGATGAAGCTGCATCTCACCTGTCTCTCAGCGGCTGTACAGGTGTCTGAGCAACGACCTACCCACAAGGTTCTTCTCCACTGTAATGATATATAAGAATGGGGTAGAGCTAAACACCACACAGTCATAAAATGCAGTCTAACGTGCTAAAATGAAATGTGTTGAGAGAAGGTTGTGATAAATACAGTATACTGTACTACTACTCATTTTTACAAATGTACATTTTGACAGATGTTTTTAAAGTTTAAAGGTCAGTGAATTTACAGTTCAGTTTTACAGCATGTCCTGCATGTAGTAACAGCTATTCATACATTTACTTTCTTGTTAGCTTGAAATGTTACAACATACTAAAGATGGAGAGACCCTGAGAGACTCTAATTCCACCTACAAACCATTCAGTTGTTGAGATTTTTCTGTCTGTTGGGTGTTAAAACAATACAAGTCATACATCATACATTTTTTCTTCCTTGAGTCTGTACTACTAAATTAAATAGGCCTCTGACGTAAACGGAAAACGTAATACATTTTGTAAACAATTGAAAGAATGCAGTAATAAATAATCTACAGATTGTTTAGAGCTAACCTTTGTTGATTAAAGATAATAAACTGATTTCTTACATTGAGTTTAACTCTTAGGTATACCCTTTAAAAGAGTGTGTAACTTTTTAAAATCCAGCTCGCCACCAGGTGGTGATCAGTCTACAGCTCTGCCCCTCTCTTCGCCGAGTATATCGAGTGTCCAGGATATACAGCCACAGATTTGATGATAGGACCACAAAGATGATCCTCGATCTTTGGTCTAAGGTGTTGTGGTGCCAGGTAAACTTTATGGCCAGTCCATGACAGAAGTCCAATAACAAAGCACCGCTCAGGCTCCAGGTTTCTCCACCATTCGTCACGAGAGCGCTGAAGTCTCCCAGCAGAGCTATAGAGTCTCCAGGTGGAACCAAGAAGGCTGGGTACTCTGAGCTGCTGTTTGGTGTATAAGTACTCACAACAGCCAAAGCCCTCCCCTCAGCAACTTGCAGTTGCACAGAAGCGACCCTCTCATTTCCTGGGGAAAACTCCAACACAGTGCTGCTCAACCAGGGGCTTGTGAGTATCCTCACACCTGCCCAGCACCTCTCATCCTGGACAACTCTGGAAAAGGAGAGTCCTGCTGTTCCATTGCAGAGGTGGTGGGTAGGAGCTGTGGTTTAGAGGTTATCAGTGCCTGTCAAGGCGGCAGCCTAAGAAGCAGGCGGAATGAGAGGCCAGTGGATCTCTCTGGGTAGGGGGAGAGTTGCTGCCCCAAGTGGGGGAGTTTAAGTATCCTGTTCACAAGCAAGGGTAGGACGAAGCAGGAAATTGACGGTCGGCAGATTGGTGCGGCATCAAGAGTAATGCAGACATTGTCCTGGACAGAGCTGAGCTGCTCAGTCTTCCACCATGACCTGTTCCCAGATAAGCAGAAGAAAATGGATGCACGAACGGAGTCTGTCTGCAGGAATTTTTCAGTCCATCCAGCAGTGAATGGCAGGTTTTGCATTCAGGACAGTAATGCAGTATCCCGCCTGCATAATGCCTCCAGCCCTCCTGCCAGTGGAGGGAGGAGGGGTTTGGGGTCTGCTATAATAGTTGTCTCTCTGGAGGCCACAGTCCACTGAGCCTCCCAGTCCGTCAACATGGGTCAGTGGACGCTGCACAACATTTTATTTCTCCTGCTTCTCTGCAACTACATTGGAGAGTCTGACAGTTTAAGAAGGTAATCTGTCTTTTTCTACTTCTCCAGTTTCTGCTGACCGTCAGGACAGTAACTATCTTTTAAGTTTTCTTTGCTAATGAAGCTCTTTACAAAACCCAAAAGCTTGACAGGTGTGTGTGTTTGTGTGTGTGCAGAGATTTCATAAATGTAAACTTAGATTATAATTTCTGAATCTGTTCCCCAGATTCGCAGTAACTGACAGATAAATAGTGTATAAACACAGTGTGAAACTGAATTTAAATTCACCTCTATATCAATGCAATATTGCTTACAGATTTTTGCATTTATATTTAAAGAAAAGTAAAACACATATGAAAAACATTAAACTAGAGTTTAACTGACAATATATTGACAGATGATTCTTCAAATTTTAGACTGAGTTTAGTGGTAGCTGCTTTTTGTGCCATCATATAAAATGTACACTTTTCACTGTCACTACCTTTTTCTGTCCTTGTTATATCCTCTATATGTTGCCATTCTAAAGCTAAATGCCATGACTTATAATTCCACGTTGTTTACGTTATCTCTGCTTTAGTTTGCAGAACTGTGTCATGACTTAAATATGTACTGTGTTTGCAGCATAAAATGCCTAAGTAGCAGAATTAGCTCTTCACCAAGGTACAGTTGCCAATCAAATGCCTCTTCTGACAATTATGAATACGACAGTCAAATCAAACTGTTATCTACATGGTCAGTTGACTCTCCAGGCTACGTTATGAATTAGTATGAATTACGTAATTTATTGGTTGGAGCTCTGTCTCCATATTTGTTTAAACATTTCTTATAATAACTTGTGTCCTATTACAACTTTTCTTTAAACTTGATGAGAAATTTCAGTTGCATATCAGATCCTTTTTAAGAATTATTAGGATGTAATTAGACCATAGTCCAGAATTTGTAACAGAGGCAGCAGTATTAGTAGTAGTGGTGGTAATATAAATCGTAATAGCAGATATGATTGTACTGTGGATGGAAGTTGTAGCAGTAGTTGTAACATATATGCTGCACTAGTGCTACTGAATGTAGATATGATGGTCAGTGTTGAATTCAGAGTAACTACAGAGATGTTTGCAGGTGATGTTTCCCTCCCCTCCCCTGCTTCATGTTGTGTTGTCCTGCAGGTTCACCCTGCTTGGCTCCAGACCTGCTGAGGACAGACAGCCAGGAGAACATCTACCTGCAGGCCGACGGTCTATCCAGTTCCATTACTGTCTCCATCTCCATCAGGGACTACCGTAAGACCATCATGCTGCTCCAGGACTCTGTCATACTCAATCCAGAAAATGGCTTCCACGCTCTCAAGACAATACAGGTGACTCACCCACCCAAGTGTGTTTTGGCAAAAATGATTTGTCTTGAGTTCATATATACACAGTGGTGGAAAAACGTTTTCGGACACACTTAAAATTTTACACAATCTCAAATATTATCATGAAATATTTGGGGAAAAATCTTTTTTGTGTTTCAAAAGGTGTGGCTGCATTAGACAGACACAAACAAATACAAATGAGATTTTTTGGTTTATTGTTTACAAGAAAAACTAACAAAACTAAATTCTTTCAATATGTCAGTTCTCAACATTGTCAGTATCAAAGTCAACAAATAACAGAGAATGTGTTCAAAACTGAACAAAAAATAAATAAACCATCACATCATCAAATTAATATGTAGTAGTGCTGCCATTAGCAGTAGAGCTCTAATCCTGGCTGCCATGTTCCCCATGAGCCTCTCACACTGTTGAGGGGTAATCTTGTCCCATTCTTCTTGAATTACCGCTTTTAATTCTTCTAATTCTTTGAGAGTTTAGCATTAAAATGCAATTTCAGCAACAGGATCAAACTAAGATCCAAATTTTGTTCCATGTATCTGCCTAATCCAGACTAGATCAGAACTAAGAAATGAAAAAATGCAGTCTCATTCAGCTTCTTGTTATTCATTGTGATTAGAAAATATGTTTTTTTGGTTAAAATATAGTTTAAAAATGTCACTACTAACTGTTAATACATCACCCTGTATCTCTGTCACTTTATCCCAGCTTCCCTCAGATCATTTGAATCGTAAGGAGACAAGGAACAAGTTTGTGTTTCTGAAGGTGGACTTTGGAGGCCTCCACTCTGAGGAGAGGGTACTGATGGTGTCCTTTCATTCTGGACACATCTTCATCCAGACAGACAAACCCATCTATAAGCCTGGAGATACTGGTGAGAACTGAAGATGCTGCTGAAAACTCAACAATCACAGTAACCATATGATAATGAGCGGCCACAGGTAGTATTTTAGTTGAAACTGCTGGTTTTATGTAAAATACAGTTTTAAAATGTGAAAAGGTATGAATCTTTGGCCTTTCTAGTGTAGTGGTTACAGAAACAGTACTAATATAAATGGTTTTATTAAGTGATGATGGAACTTATGGATAGAAGCCTGAACAATGTTTGACTGATTTACATTTCCCTCTCACTCTCTCTCTCCTTCTTCAGTTCGGTTCAGAGCCTTTATGTCCTCTCCTTCCTTTAAAGCCCTGGACAGCTCTGTCACAATAGATATCCAGGTAAACAAATAATTGATTAGTCAGTGGTATTAGGGTTTTACACTGTTGGTCAGACAAAATATGAAGACATAATCATGGAGTTTAAAAAATTTTGAGGATAATTTTTCACTTTTTATTTATTATTATTACAGATAGTCTAAAAGATTGTCCTTAGATTTTTTTTATTTCCTGGAGGCACAGTACAATGACTTTGTAGACACAATAGGTCATTAGATGTAGTAGGATGATGAGTAGATGATTTGTGGGTTTCAGCTCAAATGACCTATTTGTGTGTGTGTTTCAGAATCCAGATGGTGTGGTGGTCAAACAGATATCCAGGAGAAGAGCTGCCGATGGTGTCTTTGCAGACACGCTTGATCTCTCTGAAATGGTCAAGTAAGATCATCCTATTTGAGTTCATCCTCCAGTGCCAAGAAGCATTTAGTCAGGGCAGCTACTCACACCCTCTTTTCCATCACTACCTTGATTATTATACATCCAGTACAACCACAGTCCTTTTGTTTAGAATATCACCATGATATGTAGAGAAAGCTGCATATTCAGTCAGCATTTCCATCCAAAATAGGAGGAGTAATAGTACTTTTCTCCGTGTGCAAAAAGCGTGAAAATATTTCAGTGGTATGCACCAGGATTTATGGGAAATGTGGTATTCATTTTGACTAAAAGACTTTGTTGTATGCGCTCTCTCTAACATGACTGACTGTCTGACAGTGAAGGAACATGGATGATGACAGCAAAGTTTGACCATTGGAAGCAGAACACGTTCACCTCCCAGTTTGAGGTGAAGAAGTACGGTAGGTTAAATTAAACTCTGTTTGCTCACAGTTTCTCAACTCACATTTTAGAATGGCTCCCTAACTGTGTAATACAGTTATGCTTTATTTTCATGATGTGTTGTGTTTCGGTGCTTCCTGCCTTCAATGTTACCTTGACTCTCAGGAAGCCCCACCTCGATGTGGAAGACCGTGAACTGGTTGTAGAGATCTCAGCCAGGTCGGTCTCACACATTCATATACTCTGCAATCTGTTACACATCTCTTGGCTACATTCATTCACTAACCCTCTTAATCCACGCTGCTACTGATAAAACTTCAACTGTTATTCCTGATGACAATTAATGCTATACCCAAAGAGGTATAGAGGTCCTATGGATCCTAAGCTTAAACCTTGTTTATATGAAAACCACTGATGGTTTGTCATTGTAATTATGTTCCAGGTACCTTTATAGGGAGCCGGTCCAGGGCACGGCCTCTGTGGTGTTTGGAGTGAATATCAACAAAATGATGAGAGGTTGCCCGTAGTGCATGTGTCAAATGTAAGTCAGTACTGCATCCCAAATTTCACCAGCTGTTCTCACTGATTCTTGCTGCCAGATTTGTAAGCAGTGTTGAGAGTTTGTATTTTTTAGTTCTCTTTAGCATTCTCTTTGGTAGTAAGCTTCTTTCCATGTTTAGTGTTAAGTGAACACTACGGTGGTGTTCTGCTCTAGGTAAAATCATGTGGGAGGTACTGTGAAATTTGTTTCCTTGACATAAAAAAAGTTGGTGCTCAAAGCTAATTCTTGGACTTGGGAGTGAGTTGACATGAAAAATTCTACCTCAGTGTCCACTTAGTAGCTTTCTCTAGAGCTGTCAACCACATCTCACAGTCTTCCTCCATGGATGAAGTTTACTCAGGAGAAGTGTGTTAGTATTTGTTTGGGTTGTTTTGTCAGTATTGTTTAATTGTTCTTTTAATCAGTTGTAGCAGTGGCAAAATATTTAAGCAAGCCTTTGTTTCAGTCAAATGTTTTGTAAAATGACTCAGTGTTGTTTTCCTGTAGCTGGTTGATGGAGTTGCTGTCGTCAGGCTTAGCATGGAGGAGATCAAGAGAGTTTATCCCAACATTAGATATTTCTGGGGTGACTCTGTGTATGTCAAGGCCTCCGTGCTCACCAAATCAGGTAAGCACCCAAGAAAAACAATACAGATAAGCACAGTTAAAGTGAAACTGTACTGAATATTTTAATGCCTCAGCACCATTTACATACTGTGGCTGGAGGCATTTTATTTTCAGTTATCCGTTTGTTCCCTTTTCCTTAATGTGATATCACAGGGGATTCACTTGAGGAATTTCTTCAAGTTTACACAGATGTCTGGATAAAGGGGTGAAATGATTAGGACTTTGGTGCTCAAGGTCACTAGACCTTACAAAACACACTTTTGGCTGTAACACCAAGCACTTTTTGTTAAATTCCTTCAAAGTCTTCTTCACCTATATGAGTCTGGACAGACATGGATCTGAACTGAAACAATGCAAGGTGATAATTCTAGTTTTATCAGAGCTCAACCAATTGATCCATCAGTTAAATTAATCACAAAATAAATAGTTTTGTTTTCAAAAGTGGTACAAATGTGGCTCAAAAGGTGAGACATTGGCAACATGTGGTGCTTTACAAGTATAATTACAAGTTCGTTATCATTTCTTATGTTCACAGAGCATACTGGAAACTATCTCAAATTTCAGTTTCAACTGTTTCATAGACTGTATGATGTTGTGCTGCTGCTGGTTTGATCAGTTGCTTTGTCCTCGTACCTCAGCCTCATAAGACTTAACGTGGGAAGCATGACTAAGTGGCTTGAGAGGTTGCGGGAGGCAGACTGGAGAAACAAAACTGGTTGGAATGGTTCAGTTTAGCATATAGTATACATCTGCAGCCATATGTAAACAGATCAACAAATCAAACTCCTTGACCTTAACCCCAGATGGCAATGCTGGTGAAAATGGGGACAAATTGTATGTTTCTCATCCAATTTGTCTCAACCAAACTCTCCAGAATGTTGTAATCAGTCCAGTACAAACTGGTGGTACTGTCTGTACAGCTCAACTTTTGAAATGCAGCCTGCAGTCAGATGTGTCTCAACATGCTCTTTAACACTCCTGGATAAGCTAGGTCATTAAAAGCTGGCTCTCCGTGTGTCACAACTGGGCATGTGGGACATGTTGCTGCTGTTGTGAAAAAAATCACAAAACTGCTCTGAGTTTGAAACTGAGAGGAGTTGTTTTAGATGCTTAAAGTCAAAAGTCCTGTTTGTTTTCTACCTTAGATAACTGACAGCTCAAGGAATTCTAAAAGTTGGATGAACATGAAACTCTCCATATTTAATCACTGGTACAACAGTGATGCACTGCATTAAAATCTTTATTTTTACTCAATAGAATAAAAAAAAATGTGCAGTCTCACTTCTGGATTCAGTAAAATGAATATTACAGAGTGACAAAAAAATCAAAATAATAGAGGAAACATTTGAGTGTAGGTTCAAATTATTTAGGTTTACATTTTTTGGTAATTCACTCTTCTTTGATCCTGGTTTTTCCCCTGTCCAGGCAGTGACCTAGTTGAAGCCATTTTGACCGGGATTAAAGTTGTGAAATCTCCATATGTCGTATCCTTCAAAGACATACCAAAGTACTTCAAGCCAGGCCTGCCCTTTGAATTCACAGTAAGAACAAGTCATCTGTGTTCAGTTGGACTGTGTTTTTGTTCTCTTCACCTTCATCACTGAGTGAAAAACTGTGGTGTATAAAGTCACAGAGAGGAATTCTCCCCCAACCTATCCAGGTCCAGGTGAGTCACCATGATGGTTCCCCAGCCAACAATGTTCTGGTCAAGCTGAATTTGTTGGAGACACCACTGGTCGTCAACTCCGGCACTGCCAGAGCCACCATCAACATGCCTGATGATCAACGCCCACAAACCATTACAGTTAGTATTACTAGTATTCACACTGGTATTTGGACATCACCCCTCAGATATATGATGGCTGTTTCATAATCAAGGGCACTGAAACCATCTTTCGTCATATGTCCTTATGTTGTTTACCCATGTGACTGTTGAACAGCAGGACATCTATCTTTGGGTTTACTCTGTTTCCCAGGCTGAGATCATGCAAGATGGCCTGAGGCCAGAGCAGCAGGTCAAAACACATACCTTTGTTGAGCCATATGAGACCTTTAACCCGGACCGTAGAAACTATCTGCACATCTCTGCGGGGACTAACGCTGTATCTGTAGGAGACGGACTGTCCGTGAAACTGACCATCAAAACTGCAGACCAGACACAGAGAGACTTAATCAAACACGTCACCTACCTGGTGAGACACAAACACCACATCATATTTCTAGTGCAGTAGATTTCCAATACAAATGGAAATAAACATGTAGAAAGTAAAAAAGTGTGAGTTAGGGAAAAAAGGAGGTATTAATCACAAAACTCTTGGACTCTCTCAGGTGATCAGCAAGGGCAAAATCATAAGTGCTGAGCGCCTGGATGTGACCGGTCAGTTGCTCACCGGCATTCCACTGACAGTCACCCCAGACATGATGCCATCGTTCCGTTTTGTGGCGTACTACAGCATTCCCAGGAGCAGTCCTGAAGAGGTGGTGTCAGACTCCATCTGGGTGGATGTGGCAGATTCCTGTGTTGGAGGGGTGAGCACTCAGCTCAGTGTTGACAGATCTCATGAAAACCAACAATGAATTAATCCTTCTAACAAGTGTCATCTGTGTATCTGACACCTGATATATCTTACTCTTCTCTTGCTGTCCAGAAACTATTAAAACACATCAGTGAAACATCATTCTCATTTTTATGTTTTGTTCGACTGTTTGCATAGTTTTTTTGAATGTGGCCAATACTGACCTGAAACAACATGATGATGAACCCTTGTGGACCAGTCATGGAATTAATATTCACCCTGTTCTGTCTTTGTTGTGATTTAAATTTTTATTCATTCTGTCTTACAGCTGAAAGTTGGACCAGTGGATGGCATACACCGAGACTACACACCTGGAAGGAGCTTTCGCTTTCAGGTCAGAGGCGACCTGGGGGCAAAGGTCAGCCTGGTGGCTGTGGACAGTGCTGTCTATCTGCTCAACAAGGACAGACTGACACAGAAGAAGGTGTGTTAATTGGTTTAGTGTATTATCCTTATCCTAATTTTTTTCTGTGGCAACTTGTCAGACAAAAACAGAAAGTGCCACCACAACAATAACATTACATCAACAGACCCCCAACAAAGTGTTCCACAACAACATCACCCGCAATCAGGAATTCAGTACAGTGTGGGCTTATGTCTTCAAGATTTGTTTAACAATGTTATGCTCAAAGGTACAAAAGATCTCTTGGCATTAAAGTCCATAGAGGTAGTACCCTCTACCTGCATCCTGATAATAACACCTGGTATTCACCATAAAGAGGATGTGATACATCAGTAGGGATTGTCTGTGCTTTTCCTGCTGCTCAAGACTCACAAAGCAGCATCAGGATGTGTTGTTGTTGACCTGCGATCTTGCTAGACATATTAACAATCTTACTGAGTTTTCTCTCATTAATTACAGACAATGAAAGATTTGTTTAACAGCGCTTTACTCAAAGCTACAAAATATCTCTGGGCACAGGAAGTCCATAGAGGTGGGACCCTATACCTTCTTTTCCTTTCCTGTCATTGTATACACTCTTTGTCATGCTTGCCTTAGAGTGTTCTCTCTCATCTTCCCCTCTATCCTCTATATACACTTGATGACAATTAGGTGATAATATATATGTCGAGTCAAGTCAAGTCAAGTCAGTTTTATTTATATAGCGTCAATTAACAAAAGAAGTTATCTCGAGGCACTGTACTCATGGAGCAGGTCTAGGTCTTTATAAAATTTACAAAGAGAGACCCAACAGATCCCACCATGAGCAAGCACTAGGCGACTGTGGCAAAACTTCCTTTTAAGATGCCTGATTTGTTTTTTGCATGTTTCCAAACTGCCTGCTATCACCCTGCTTAAAAGCTTGCTTTTTCTTCCTTGCGTATTTGTGTTTGAGGATGGGCGTATGTTAGAATACCCACACAGTTTATTATCTATCAATTCAGCATATTTGTAGTGACACAGTGAAATACATCTAATAGTATTAATTTAATATTATGAATATTATGACACGTTTAAGAACAGATGTGAAATGATCATCTTAGTTTTTCAGTTTGCTTTCAAAGTTTTCCCAGAGGTTACAAATATATACAATAATCATGATTTATTATGTAAGTGACATAATAGAGTACACTGTTCAAAGTTCTGTGTTTCTGTTTCTAAGTCAACAGGTTGTTTTTTGTTATGTATCAATAACAACCAGTTTTTATAAAGTGCTAACACAAAACTATAACTAACTATAAAAATGCTTCTTTGTCTCTTTTGCTCAGATTTGGAACGTGGTGGAACATGGTGACATTGGCTGCACTCATGGCGGAGGCAGAGACGCCAGGAAGGTGTTCACAGATGCAGGACTGCTCTTCACCTCGAGTGCTAACTTTCAAACTCCGACCAGACAAAGTACCTATCCTATATATGGCCTCCAAACCCCCTCAGATCCTAATCAGATCCAGCATCTGGGGGACCTGCCTAATATTCTGTTGGTCCCCCTTTTGCCGCTAAAAGAGCTCTGACGGTTGAATAGAAGAGATGTAGAACATTCTTTGAAAATAATACAAAATAATATCGTTAATAGAAAAATTCAAAAAGGTAGTTTCTGTAAAGAAGCTGCAGTGTTTGCTCTTTGAGCAGTGAAGGCCATGTTTGTACTGTGTGATTGCTGAAGGTGAAGCAATACTGGGAAATTCTCTCCTCTCATATAGACACATATAATCTATATATGTTGGTCCATGTCTGATACTGTGTATTACAGTGTT